>JBBPDI010077198.1:0-14898 GCA_037974545.1 Cucumis variabilis | reverse complement strand
GTAATTCTATGTTGGGTGACCTCCTGGGAATTTTCCTAGGATGCATGTGAGTGAGGACAAAACATGCTGAAAGGACTCGTGGTGATTTGTGAGGATAACTTTCACTCTAATAAGCCTTTAAGGATAGTAAAGATGATGTCGCCAGGTCGCAGGGGATGCAGGGGAATGTCAGAGATTCGAATTCCAAATCCTGGTCCGAATCCTGGACCTGGGCCGTTATAAATAATTAGCCTCCAATTTATTTAATCTTTAACATGAGGCATTGGTTTTACCTCCAGTCTCTTCAACTCATTTTTTCTTTGTCATAAGGCTCTTGTTGCATCTATGGCTCTTGACATCTTATTGTTGTGATGATGTTTCTTTTAGGAGAATTTTCAAAAATAGAAAATTTTACAAAATATCTACAACGGATAACAATTTCTATCACTGATAGTCATTCATATGCTATAGAGATAGAAGACTATTATTGATAGAATCCAAAATTTTACTAAAACTTGTAAATATTTTAATTTATTTTGCTATTTTTAAAAATGTCCCTTTGTTTTATGTGTGACCTTTACCTCCTATTGATTTTGTCATGAAACTCTTGTTTTATCCCTAACCCTTAAAACTGTTAATATGTTTGAAATATTTATTTTTCGCAAAATAGTGGCCCTACACCTTCGTTCCTCTTCTAATTCTATAAAGATATACAAAGGAGAGCATGATGTAGCGATCTATTTTTGTCCAACTTAATTTGATTGCTTATGTTCTAATTTGAGGTTAATTTTTAAAAATAAAGTAATATAACAATAATTATAATAATTAAAGGATATTTTTAAAAATAGCAAAATAAATTAAAATATTTACAAGCTATAGCAAATTTTTGGATTTTATCGATGATAGTCTTTTATCACTATAACATATCAATGACTATCAATGATAGAATTTGCTATAGATTGTAAATATTTTGTAAAATTTACTTTTTTAAAAAAAAAAATTCCAATAATTGAAGGTTTTATCAATATCATTTAAATATAGGTTTTATTGTGGGATCCTGTGATTTAAAGAAGAACAAATCAATCTCACAATTATTTATAAAAAGATCAATCACTAACCAATCACATATATTGTTAATTTTAATTTTTTGTTAGGAATGTAATTTCTAAATTTGAATTTTTTAATTATGTATGAGCATTTTATTTGAGGGATCCTTTAGAGTTTCGACAGACAAACAACAAGAGGACTACACATGAAAATAAAAATCTATATAGACAGAGACATTTTTACACACCACAAACAGAGCTACTGTCAAACCTCCCTCTTGGACTACTAGCTTGATAACCAAAAAGAGGCATAAGGACAAATACCACCCCTGGGAGATCAGTGGCATATCCAAAAATTTTGTATAAGAGGTATCGAACACAATATAATAAACACACTAAAAAATGTTTAAAAAAAATCACGACGTTTCACTGATGCTCCAATAACATTCACTACATTTGTAGCAATAAAAAAACCCAACAATTTTCACATAATTTTTTGTAATGTAAATATGTGAATTTAAAATTTGCATAAAAAAATAAAAGAAAAAAGAAAGAATAATACCTTTTTCATGGAATATTGTTAAGAGAGTGGAAATTTGGATCACCGACTTTGTTGCATTTTTTTTAAAATTTTTGTTAGATAACAAATGAGGACTATGAAATAAGTTAGGTTTTTTTTCTTTTTCTTTTTTTTTTTAATTTTAGATGAGTTTTTCCCTAGTTTTAAAAAATTATCTTCCTTTTAGGAAATCATTGAATTTAGGAAGAAATTTGATATTTGAGGAAATAAAATTATTGATATTTGACAAAAGAAAACTATTGATGTTTTGAATAAAATCTATTTCGTAAAAATAATTGTAGCAAACAAGATTTGAACTCACAACTAAAAAGCTATATAGAGGGCACAACCATTATAGCAAAAGAAGAAATTAGACAAATAAGCTAAATTTAATATACATTGTAATCTAAGACTTTAAAATTAATATTAAAAATAAAAAATCGATAATCTGAGGGGTGCACGTGCCCCCCTGGCCGCTTAATAAATCCACCAGTGTTGGAGATAGCCAAGATGATTATATTAACGACAACTTGGAGTTTTAGAACTTATTACAACACTCTCCCAATACAATTATCGATCCTTCGTGGAACATGATCCTATACTTAAGATGTCATTTCAATCCTGTAGTATGCAGACCTTACCATGAGAGGCAACCGAAACTCCTTACAAAAACAAATTAATTGAAGGGGTATATAGAAAACAAAACATTAGAAAATTATGAGCACAAGCGGTATTATTCCTCTCCGGTGAACCCATTCGGTGAGATACCCACTTGTCTTATTTTCTCGACAGATCTTCAAATTGCAACGAGGAGGTCACTTCAGAGATTCTTAGAGAAGCGTAAGGAGAGGTAATGATTCATACTCCTAGAAAATTAAATTCATATTTTTATTTATTTGTTTATCATTTTAAAGTATCTATCTTTGAAATTTTGAAAAGTTTTTTTTTCCATCTGTGTATCCAAAGAATGGATGGATGCTTTTGATAAGTTGAGATTAGAGTATTCTTTCAATTTAACCAATTTAACCATTTTGTTCACAAGTTATGCTGTATATTTGGTAAATGCCCTTTCCCTCCAAGTTATATGTGGTATCCTTCAATGTTTTGTGATTCTCAGTTGGAACTGCAATTGTCTGCCTGTAGACTTGTGAATATACAGTTATTTCTATTTTCATTTTGTTATCTTTTTAATTTGCCAGCAGGTGTTACTCGTGTTTAACATTTATTCTAATATTGTTGCTATATTACAAAAGCTATTCTCACATCCAACAAACCAAGTCCTCTTCGCGATATGTGAAAGAAGAAAAATCTGTTAAAACGGAAAAATGTAAAGCACGAGCACTTGGTAAGGTTGTAAAACTTAGTATTTGAACCTTTTATTTTCTGTATAATTTGCCTGATTTGAGTTCTAAGCTCCAATCATTTACTCTCAAATAATGTAGAATATGACGTCTTTATGAATTGTAAAGATGGAACATCTGTCTCCAAGGTGAGTCTCATTTTGTCCCATAGAATTGCAATTGCACAAATAAATACAAATCATATTTTGATATTTCTTCTTCATCTTATCTGATATGTGAATGTATTATATAATATGAGATTCTAATACTAGTTCTATCTGTGTCAACAATTTTACATCATTCTCAACTCACCCTTTGGTCGGATTGTAATCAATGCAGTACTAAATTTCATTGCAAAATGCATTTTTCGGACACAACATACGTTAGTTTTTTTTATCATCTTCACTTCATTAATTATTACCTGAAAAAACTTATTCATATACTCAAAATCGTTTTAATTTCTTTTATTTTAATGCTCAAAAGAGAATGTCATGGGTTTCTTTAATCAAAAGCATGAGGTATACTTGAAATGTTCTTATTATAGTTAAGGATTAATTAATTATGTTTTCATCATATTATTGGATTCAAGTTGTATGTCATGGTATATAATTTAGCCAAATTCACGGTGACTTGTTGCAGAGACCTAACATTGAGATCAGACTAACAGGTAGCGCTACACCTTAATCTAAACCCAAAATTAGGATTTCAACTAATAAAGCCTTGTCTATTTTGTTTTTGTTTTTTCCTTAGATAAATTAAACTCATTGGAGTTAGATATTTCAGTAGTATTCCTGGTTAGATCACAAGTTTAGTGATTAAACGAAGGTCTTTAATATTGAGAATTAGCTTTATTTCTCTTTTATTGTGCTGAGAATGTAAATTCAAGTGCTGGCTGTTCTTAATCTGAAAAAAACTCAACTTGTGGAATTGGTAGATGATAGCAAGGTGATTTTTTGGGTTAATGTCTTCATGATAAGAGTTGATTTGTTCCGCCGTTGGAAAAAATGAACAAACCTTCTTAAAGCTATCATCATTGGTTGATGATTTATAACAATTCTTACAAATACTATCAATAACCTTGCAGGAAGTGGAAGAACTCATAGGGCTAGCATAGAAGGAAGAATGGTTGTGTTAGAAAATGAATAAAAGGAGTATTAGGTGAAAATGCCCCCAATGCAAATCTTTCTTTCTAACCTAAAATAAAATGTTGATGATTTTTTTTCTTTTACCCTTCAACAATCACCTCCCATATTCTCTCTAATGTGGCTTTTGTTAGGTTTGTAGAAAATGTTGTTAGGTTTGTACAAAATATAGAAAAGAACCCATTTTAAATCAAGCTCCAAATTTCGTACAAGCGACAGTAACTGAGATTTCCACAAGTGGTAATTAGTTGGGCTTAATTTTAATGAAATTCTACCGATTTGGTGATAAAAGAGGATTTCTTAGGTTGTGGAAATTCTACCATAGTTTAATTAATAGATACAATAATATTGGGTTCCTTGATTTAAGAGTCAGATACAAAAATCTCTTCATCATTTAATCAGTAGATAATTGCTTCAGCTGAATTGGTAGGTAGATGGGACTGAGTGATGTTGTGTAATTTGTGCTTGATTTGGCGAAGGAATTTGGATCATGATTTCAGATGGGTTCTTTACACAAAGCTCTAGATTGGAAAACATTTGTTGCTAAATGACTTGAAGGATCAATCACAAGCTTTTCCATAGTTCGCAATACTCTCTCTCTTACCCTTTATTTTTTTAAAATAAAATTGAAAGAAAACTTCGTGAAAACTATGAACCAAACATTAGGTAAGTATTATACTTTTTAAAGGTGAGCTCTTTTTTTTTTTTTTGTTTTTTTAAGTATTATTATTCTTTTGCAAGTAAATTAGCTATCCCACCTTGGGCATGATAAAAAACTTATTTGGTTAGTTCTCAAATTCAGTTTTTGTTTTTACTTCTTTCTACACGATGTCGAGTTTGCAGAAGCACCTTGGTCTTGACAAATTGCCAAGCATGAGTACAATTGATACGATACATAGATTTTCATCTAGTACTTGCCGACATATAGGAGATGACATAAGAATGGAATCTATTGGATTCAAGGGGGAGGGGAGAAGTAGCTCATCCAATAGTTGCAAGTAAGCAAAACATTAATTTCTTTTTAATAGAATATGAATCATTCTTGATTTCTTTTTTCAGCTTGCAATTCTTGTTGGTATGGGCTAGTTCTATCTTCTATGACAGAAGTCCTTACAAACAATCTGGACATATCTTTCATTATTTTTTTTTTCTTTACTAGATTGTCATTTTCGTAACTAACTTAGGTACACTTTTCCCCAATATATTACAAGATTAATTAATTAATCGGCGTGGATAGAGATTTTGAGGAGAAGGATATGGCGACGTGTGAAGAAATACCGATCAAAAAATTGTTAGGGCTTCGTGAATTCGATGGCCAGGAGGGATTGGGCTCAGAGTTGGATGAGGTTGTTATAGATTTTTTTTTATGCTCAAGGTTGCAAAATGTTAGTCCAAAAGCTCAAATGAATGGAGAAGGACTAGAGAGTTGGTAACAAGGGGAAATTTCACTCTGCTTTATACCACAGGTTTTTACAGAGCATCCTAGATGCTTTGCTATCCTTAATAATCATATTTTTCTTTTTATGTTTGTCATTGTTTTCTTTCTATGTTTGTGATTGTGTTAGAGCTGTGGATTTTTCTTTTCTCTCTTATCTGTGGGCTTGTTCTTCGACTCAATTTACTTGAATTAGGGTCACCTAAGTTTCTGGCGGTGATGGTAATGTAGTTTTTTTCTCTCTCTGAAGTGGTTAGGGTTTTGAAGGGAGGAATTTTCTAGTGGTGGTGGTGGTGAAGAATTTGTTAGTCTGAAAATGTTTGGGTTTCTAGGCAAATGAAAGCTTGGAAGGTGAGTGATTGTGCCAGTTTTATGTGTTATACAGTTTATACTTAAGCTTATGTAGATTTATTTGATCTAACACGTTTTTTCTAGGAGTTTAGATAATAATGGTGGTTGCTGATCTTGATTTGACATTATTTGCTTTTGTTACTGATCTTGGCAGATGTTGAGACCAACTAATGCATAGATAATAATGGTGGTTGCTGGCAAGATAAAGCGGTCAATCTAACAGCTTGCAAGGTATGAATCAAGATTGTATGGCATACCAAGTGTCAAGCTTCAGTAAATTAAACTGAAGGATAGATTACTTCAGAAGTCTATTATTCTGTGTTATTTTTTTTTTATTGACAATTTCAATTTACATAGGATACTTTTCGTGGAGGGTGTGAGTGCCCACTTGTTGATGGTGTGCAGTTCAAAGGAGATGGTTATACCACTTGTACACGTACTAGTTATTCCTCTTCTTGACTATGGCGTCGCATTAATATTTAAGAGAATATTGATATTGAAAAGTTCTAATTTCTAATTCAATCTTAAAGGATTACGTGGTACAATTAGATCTTTTAAATACTTTGTTTAGATCAATCAATTAGACATTACATGTTCACTAGAAGAAATATGGTCTATGTGTTTTGGAATCTACATTAACTGATTAGAAACTCGATACATTTTTGTGAACTCATCTATTCAAGAACTTAGCTATGGTTTGGTTCTTAGGAATTCGTTTAGTTGAATTGGTAGATACTCAAGAGATTATTTTACTCTTGGGTTAGTGTTTTTCATCTCTTGAAAAACCTGAAGTTTTGTTATTATATTTTTCATCTTGTGTTTTTCTTTCTCTTGCATCTAAATGAATGAATATACTACTGCTATGTCTCTCTCTGGTGCTCCTGTGACTAATTAAATTTTTTAAAATAAATTCCCATGGATCAAAGGTTTAGGACACCAAACCTCTGTCCAATTTTCAAGTTGGTAACTTTCAGTTTCTAGTAACGGTTGGAAAAGCGACACCATTTTGCACTTTGTCGTTGGCCGTGTAGATCATCTATTGCCATTCAGCTTTGTTCGTGTAGATTCGCACAATCAAATTGATCAGCTTCGTTCATAAGATCCGTTCAGGTTGAAGACTGTGGAGGCGTTTAGAATTTCTTATTCAGTCTTGTATTTAGTATCTTGTTTCATGTGTAGAATGTATATATAAACACAATATTAAGATTTTATTTTGTATAAAGAGAAATATTATAATTTCTAAAAAGAATATTAATTTTATTTATTTTTAGACTTAAGAAAAAATATTTATCTACACGGTCCTATAATGTCTGCTTTTAACTATTTGGGGTCAAAGAAAAATGGACAATAATGCAATAATTTAATACAAATAAATTTGTAAAAATAGACAAAAAACTGACATTGTTTGCCTCTTTAATGTCAGTTTTACAATGTCGGATTTAAATCGACATCAAGGCCCACCCGACATCAAAGGGCTCCAATAACACTATCGAAAATGTTGGTTAAAAAATGACCTTAAAGGGCTTTTAAACCGACATCAATGAGGCCTTTAATGTCATTTTTAAATCGACATCAAAGCAGAAACGACATTAAAGATCTTTAATATCGCTAGCACAGATGTTGGTTGCCAACCGATACTAAAGGCCATTAGTGTCGGTTTTAAACCGACATTAAAAGCCAAATTTCTTCTAGTGATCTTTTTAAATCTTATTTCAAATCGACTAGAAGTGCATAAATAATTGAAGGGGTAAGAGCCTTAGCAGCGAAAAAATTAACAGAACCTAAACTCAAATTAATTGGGAACCTAAAAATACCATTACATTGACAACACAATTATAGAAACAAATTTCCATTGCTAAGCATGCTTTCAAATTAAATACAAAAATTATAGAGAACAAAAACGTACTTACTCTCTTTTTACGACTCTGTATCTGCCAATCACCAATTTTTAGGGCATCACCACTTGGAGACCTCTTTATTCTTCGAGTTGAGATTGGTTTGGGTGAACCAAAAATGGCTACAGAATTTTTTTTAGAGATAATTTTTCTTTGGAGAGTACGCAGAGGCAGAGACAGAGTATCGATGAAAAACTCTCTTTGTCGTACATTTAACTCCCTGAAGAAGAGGGAAAAGTTGGAGAGTACATGAAAGTGTTGAAAAACCACCCACGTTCTCTATTAATTTTATAAAATAAATAAAAAATAATATTAAAATTAATTAATTAATTAAATTAATAATTAATTAAATCATATTTAATTAATATTTCATTTAAATTATATTTAAATGAACATCTCTCCCATTAACCTATATATAGTTTTAATTTATTTAATTTAGTTAAATCAAATCTAATTAAATCAAATTAAACTAAGAGGTCTTTTTCAAAATAGAACAAAGCGGCAAAATATTTACACCATATAGAACAATTTCAAAATGAAAAAAGTTCTCAAGTCCACAATGGAAAATTTAAAAAATGTTCCGATTAATTGGCATCCGAACATGCATAATATATGTGGAAAACCATCATTTAGTATTTGGGAAACGATCAAATATAAATCTAAACGATTTTTTAATAATTTTTTGTACACGATTCTTTATTAATTGACATCCGAACACGCCAAATCTCAATGATTTTTTTTTGGAAAACGGTCGTTTAGATTTGGTACACGATCGTTTAGAATTGATCGTTTAAATTTGGACAGCCAAATCTAAACTATTTTTTAAAGATATTTTGTTACATGATCGTTTAAATTTGGCTATTTTTGTACAAGATCATTTAGATTGATTGTTTAAATTTGGGAAGCCAAATCTAAACGATTTAGATTTGGCTTTCCAATATCCAACGATTTTTTTTCTTCAGAATCTTCTATATTTGTCACGCGATCTAAACAACCAAATAACAGTTTGAATTTTTCTTTCTTTTTTTAAAAAAGAAGATATTGTCTAAAACAACCTTAAACATGTTGATCAATGCTTCCAAATTCTCAAAATCTTCAATCTCTCATACAAACAACATGGGTAATACCAAGTTCATGCTAATACTAAATGGGTTTTCAAGAACTATGAGAGAACTCACAAAATTTACCTAAAACTTTATCGAAATCGTTTTGACAGCACATTAATAGCTTTCTAAATTTGAATCTAATACCTAAAACCATTATATGTTTCGAGCTTGTGCAAGTAACCCCCAAGCAAAATCCAAAGGTAATGGAAAATCTATTTTCAACCATTAACATTCAACTCAAGGACCTGAGTAACATAGGTAATATTATCTAAATGAAGTGAAACAATTGGTTTACTTGGGTGATTCAGGGTCAAACATATGGAAGTAATATCAAAGCTTAGTTCTAGGATCTACTTATCAGGTAGACTTTATGGAAAATGAGTTAAAGGAATGAAAAAAGAATCAAAACTCCTTAACTATCTTAGAGATGTTGTAAAGTTAATTCAATAAGGTGGTTGTGCAATAGAGGAGTGAGTGAATTAACTTGTAAAGGGAAGGCGATGAAGGAATGTTTAATGCTACCAGGCGAATAAGCTATACGACCACCTCAATGTGATATACCTCGCATAACTAGTTTATGATTAAAGTGTGCTCCTCTTAGAGTCATTAAACGACGCACTTGGTCTCCTTTTAGGATCTAAATGACTAAACCTAGCTAAGCAAGTTGTATCTAGCAGCGTTCACTTATAATACTTGGAGTGCTTTCCATTTAAGTTCGACAACCTTTCAGCACATAGTGTCCATACTTGTTCACCTTTCGGAATACGAATGAAGAAAGTCATCTTGCCAAGGTTGAGAAAACTCTTCCTTTCTTGTGTTAGCCACGCGTTGCTACTTACCCTTTCAGCAAGTTAGCGATATACACTGGCCAAGTGTAGAATGTAGCTCAGCTAACGCAACAAGCACTATGAGCTAGATTACTTGATAAACATGGATCGTAAACCTAAACTACAAATAAAATACAAATAGATGAACAGTAAATAGATGAATGGATTGAAAAGTGTAAAAGCATACATTATATCAAAGAATGTAGGCCTTTGGCCACTATACTGTTGGGATTTATGTCCCAAAACTCGTAAATTATAAATATAATCCATTGTCCGTTGTTAATAAAGTGTTATTATTGTAATAATTGTTAGTGATTATATTGTTAGTTTTGTCGTAATAACCCATATCCAATAAACTAACACCTTAAGCTATTTAATAAGTCTTGAACATTATGTAGAGACATACAAGGATCAATGTTTGAGATTAACTTAAAGGGTCTATAATATAGGGATAAGGTTTGGTACCTTATCCTAGTAACACTATGGATACTGCTCACTTTGTATTTGATACAAACGCAATGATCTAATGCGTTCGTGTAGTTGATAGCGAGTGAGGGTATCCTATGCAATGAGATTGCATAAGTGAGGAACGGACTTTGAGTTGTGCATAGGAGCAGACTTCCTTCGGAGAGAGTTTGCATGGATCAATATCAAGGTGAATAGAGGAAGTAGTTCATAGTAAGTGGGTGAGGGATATATGACAACACATCCCACAGTCTCTTCCATTAGGTTGCACTGTAAGATTCCTATAACATGCCTACTTGTCTGCGTTGGAGCGACGTTCCCTTCGGAGGGTTGTATTATAGGATTCGAATAACCATGAACTCCAAATTTGGATAGGTTTTCTTAGATTAGTTTTCATATTGATTCTAATCTGTGAGATCCAAAAAATGGCGGGTAACACTTACAATAATTACTAAGTTGTTAGTATATTCTTGACCGAAGTAGTGATAACTAAGTGCTATAAGGAATAAGCCGTTATTTTAGAGTTAACATCTAATTAAGATTGTCTTGGTACAAAGGAGGAAGAATCAACTACCATTCGGAGAAGGTTGTTCTAAACCTTTGAAATATTGTTGCAACATACAAATAAGGAAGGGTACATTATTAGTAATTGCTAAATTAGATTGATTTCTTTATGATTATAGTTTTTCTAAAAAGAATATGTTTGTTTCTTAGCATGAATACTTTAATAGTTCAACTTTTAGCTTTCGAAAAACTTAATGGCGAGAATTATGCGATATAGAAATCAAATCTTAATACGATACTAGTGGTTGACGATTTAAGATTTGTCTTAACTCAGGAATGTCCTCAAAATCCAATGTCCTCAAAATCCTGCCTCTAATGCTAACCGAACTAGTCGGAATGCATATGATCGATGGATAAAAGCTAATGAAAAAGCCCATGTCTACATTCTTGCCAGCATGTATGATGTATTAGCTAAGAAACATGAATCCTTAGCTACAACTAAAGAGATTATGGATTCATTAAAGGAAATGTTTGAGCAACCAGAATGATCCTTAAAACACAAGGCAGTCAAATACATTGACACTAAGCGTATGAAGTAAGGGACCTCTGTTAGAGAACATGTCCTTGGACATAATGATGCACTTCAACATCGCCGAAGTAAATGGTGGTCCTATCGAAGAGGTTAATCAAGTTAAGCTTTATCTTAGAGTCTCTTTCGAAGAGCTTCATTCCATTTTAGACGAATGTGTCTTCAAACAAGATAGAATTTAGCTTGACAACCCTTCTGAATGAGCTCCAACGATTCCGGAACCTTACTATGAGTAAGGGAAAGCAAGTGGAAGCAAATGTTGCAACCACAAAAAGAAAATTTTCAAGAGGATCATCCTCTAAAACCAAAGCTGGACCCTCAAAACCTAATGGTCAAATTAAAAAGAAGGAAAAAGGAAAGGCTCCCAAACAGAACAAGGAAAAGAAAGCTGTAGAAAAGGGTAAGTGTTACCATTGTGGCCAGAATAGGCACTGGTTAAGAAACTGCCCAAAGTACCTTGCAGAAAAAAAGGTAGAGAAGAAAACACAAGGTAAATATAATTTACTAGTTGTATAAACATGTTTAGTGGAATATGAAAATTCTACCTGGATATTAGATTCAGGAGCCACTAACCATATTTGCTTCTCATTTTAAGAAAATAGTTCTTGGAAAAAGTTTTTAGAAGGCGAGATCACTCTCAAGGTTGGAATAGGAGAGATGGTCTCAGTTCAAGTAGTGGGAGATTTAAAGTTTTTTTTTAGAGATAGATATGTCATACTTAAGAAGGTCTTATATGTCCCTCAAATAAGAAGAAATTTAATATCTATCTCTTGTATTTTGGAACAAATGTATGGAATATCTTTTGAAATTAATGAAGCGTTCGTTTTCTATAAAGGTATTCCAGTTTGTTCTGCCACACTTGAAAATAACTTATATATGTTAAGACCAACCAGAGCAAATTTTGTCTTAAATACTTCAATCAGATCGAGGTGAGAGTATATGACTTATGATTCCAAGATTATTTGATAGAAATTGGAATCCAGTCGCAACTCTTTAAACCCAGTATGCCTCAACAGAACGGTGTATCAGAAAGAAGAAACCAAACCTTGTTAGACATGGTTCGCTCTATGATGAGTTTTGCTCAGTTGCCAGATTATTTTTGGGGATATGCTTTAGAGTAAGTTTTTATGATCCAAGGTTCTTTTTGTTGGGCAATTTTGAATACCCATTAAGTTTAGACATGAGTTTATCTTTAACCACTACATTTTGATGCTAGATTCAAGTTTTAAAAGCTTTTGAACCGTTGTCCAACCATTCAAAGTTTGGAGTTAAGTGTGTTTGGCACCAGTTGGGTAAGGTTCTAAGCTTTATGGAGTTGATCTTAAGTACCCATGTGATTTTAGTGATATGTAATCCATGATGGTGGATGCGTGTTTTCGAGTTTAGAATGTGTTTGGGATGTGCCCATTTAAGTTAAAAGTACCTTGCTAGGTTCTTGTTGAGAGTTAGAATGAGTTAAGTGAGTTTTTCTTCAAGTTCTCAAGTACCTATTGAGTATAACTGCTAAGATTAAGTTTTTCAAATTACTCGACTTTTAAAGTTGAATGTTAGGGGTTGCAATGAGCTTTTCTTTAAACTTGGGTTTCGTTTGGGCACTTATTTCTATAGGTTCGAAATATAAAAAAGATTGGGTAATCTAGGAAATTTCAAAGTTGCTTGACTCAAACTAATAATTTTAGGTATAACTCCTAAACATCATTTAAAATGGAGGAAAAGTATACCTACATAAAAGACCCATTGAATTCTGAACTAAGTTGTGTGTTCATGGTGTTAAGTATCTACATTTTGAGTTAAAAAAAATGGGTTCTTATGTGAAAAGTTTAGTCTAATCCTAGATGTTTTGAAAATTCAAGAACCTTATAAACAAAAATAGATTTAGTGGTCTTATGAAATATTTTACATCTAGTAGTAGCCTCGCGTCTTGTGAAGATAACTGAAAGGCTTTGATCGTTGTTTTAGGCCAAATTACTGTGGAGAAAGCGTATAACCCGGGGGATTGAGTTATTGACTGTGAGTGGTTCATTTTCAAGTTCTCTTTGTATTTATACATGTTTTATAATATCGTTTGGATAACTACTGTACCTTAGTCTTTTTATGCGAACGTTCATTTGTGTTTAAATAAGATATTTACTCACGATGATTTTAAGAATGTGCATGGTTGGAATTTTTATAAAAATGTTATTCTATGAGTATGCATTGATGACAAACTAAAAACCACTTTATGAAAATGAGATTTTTTGACTATGTTTGGCTTCTTAAGATGAAACATGTAATTTTAATGAAAGAAAATTGGTGATTTCCCTAAAGGCTATATGAATGTGTTTCTGTAGCACCACCTACAGTTGTCAGGGGGCCCAGGGCTAAAGAAGGCCATGATCCGAGATCCGAGGACATGAGCCTAGGTGAGGATATGAATAGAAGAGTGGTGTATGGCTTCGGGCCCAAGTTAATCCATAATGGGTGGCTCTATGTACACATATGAGCAGAGATGGAGATATGGATACTGTGGTAGGTGCTAAGTGCCCATGAGCTCCGATTGGCCACATGTTTCCTTATGGATATCGATCATGTGTGAGCTATTATGGGTTGTGTATTTAGTATGCTATCATAATCAAATTGGATGGAGGTTACTATCATGACGGGTACTAAATATACATGAGCTAGTTGTGGCCGCATGATTCTTTGATGATGCGTGAGCTACATTTGGCCGTATGTTTAGACGTCATGCCATGATCGAATTGATTACGAGATTGTTGGTTGGCTTGTTGGTTATCTGATGATATCGCTTTAGTTAATATTTTATTATCGATGGATATTTACACATCTTGCCAACCATGCTTTATGAGTTTTTACATCTAATTACTTACCACTCACTAAGTTTTGACTTACATTTTCAATGTTTTCCTTCCTCCCTCAGCAGCGACACAGGACCAAGCGTTGTTTGAGCCTTGTCGTTCTTGTAGATCTTCATTTTTTTTTTGTATTTATATAGTTTAAACTTTTATAATGCATCACAAGGTGATTAGTCTTATCTTCAAAGACACTATGAACTTGTGTTTTGGAAAACCCCTAATTAGTTTGCATTCTTTTGTATGTAATACGTAGTTTGTACCTTAAATTCTACTCGATGTTTTGAAACCATCTAGATTTGTGTAGTGAGATACACTGGTTGTTTGTGGTATATGAAGTCTGATTATAATCTTATAGAAGTGGAAATGTCTTCTTTTTCAATGTGGCTACCCCATATTTTAGGGAAGGTGCTGCCAAAATTTTTATTGATTTCTTTTGAAGAAATGTGTTTTCTAAATCTTACGTTTTTTAAAAAAAATATTTTATGGAGTAGATTTACACCGATCTAGTTTAGAGAAAAATTCTAGAATGGGGTGTGACATTACGAGCTAGGAAGGAGACCTAATGGACCTAGAGATCATAAACTACAATGTTAGGGGATTAATTGGCTAACACATTAACCACATTAATCAATATTCATTAACTGTGTGTACACCTCACTAAAGACTCACAGATGAACTCTTCTCATTGTAGATATATATATTTCTCAATTCATGGATATAGACCAATAATAGTGTCACACCCCCTCCCGAACTACCTGCTAGCTTAGCCCAAAAGATGGTGTGAAGCCGACAGACAAAGCTTTTCTTT
>JBBPDI010077187.1:0-14901 GCA_037974545.1 Cucumis variabilis | reverse complement strand
CTAAAATTCATGTTTTAGCTAGGATCTTGGGAGGTTGATCTTGTCTTTAGCTTGTTACATTATAGAAGAATTTTTTTCCCCAAAAGTTGTACCAAATGAATGACACAATATTTGCACAAAATGAAATTCTAATGAAAATGAGCCAAACTAAAAGGAAAAAGGAAATTGTTGGTATTTAAGCAGTGGGAACACAGAAATCACCCTCTCAAACTAGTGAGTTATGACATAACGCAATATGTGAAACCAGTAAGCCTAATACTCAAATAGTTGACAAAGGGGTTGATAATCTATAAGATTTCTGGCAATAAAAAAAACAAACTCAGAAGCAACAAACAGATGAGCGAGGGGTTGCACAAATATCAATGGATAACAATTTAAAACAGTATAAAGTTGAGGCATGCCATAAGCGTGAGTAAAATACATAGGAAACAAAAGATTTATTACAAACTTAAAGTTCAAAGGCAGTGGTGGTAAAAGGAAACTCACTCGATAGAAGAATTTTCTAAGCGGAAGCAATTTATTTAAAACACACACAAGAGGAGAGAAAAAGCGTCAATCGATTATTTTCAAGTATTTATCTTGTTTTGTAAAGCAACAATTCAACAATATATAACCACTAGAATTGAATAATGATAAATCATCAATGAGTGAAAAATGGAAAGCCAAGACCACAAATATATCCTTATTCCTAGTCCTTACAACAAAAAAGCTAAGACAAGAAATAGTTAAAAACCGAACATTATTTTGAAAACTGATTTTCAAATTATCAACAATCTAAAATCAGTTTTCAAAATAATGCCCAGGCCCTCATGTTTAGAACTAGTACTTGCAGTACAAGAAGAGTTCACAGGAATACATTGACATGTCCAGGAGCCCATTCCTCCTTCTGCTCTTTATGTCCTAGTCTGTAAATCAAAACGTCGAAAAAGTCAACAAAACTTTAAAAGTTAGACGAAGAGGGGGAGGTGGAGAGTGAGAGGATAAAGAGAAGATGAGCTAGAAAGGGTATTCAATTTGTAGAAATGAAGGTAACCAAATGCAAACTTATCCTTCTAACAAACCTTCCATTACCCCGAAGACCCCACCTAAAAGTAAAAGTAAACATCAACAAAATAATTCTATTAGAATACATGGTATACAAAATTTGACAAAACAAAGGAGATGTCAAAAAAGTAAGCATCAAGAAATGAAGGTAACCAAATGCATTTCATTAAGAAACATATTAAATATCAGAAAATGGAAGTATTAACACGCATGTCCAACAAGTTCCAAGAGTGGCTACAACTTGTTACTGGAATGAAGTGTCCAACATTAGACAATCATCGCAAATAAAGATGAATGTGCATAATCATGCACCAATTCTCTCAGATTATCAAAACAGAGAGTAAGATTACAACAAGTACTCAGGTTCATGAAAAAAAAAAGGCCTGAAATGCTATCAGTCAAATTTCACCATAATCATAGTTTTACACAACTACGATAATCAAAGAATAACTTTTCCTAATAAGCAATGAATGAGAATATATACCAGTTTGTGGAATGCAGATGATTGGGCAACTGAAGGAGTTCATGTCAAAACAAATTGTATCAATGTACCATTCATTGCTGGCTTGCGGCAATTTAGGCCTACAGCTTATTACTGGAATGAAGTGTCTAACATTATCCAATGTGCCACCAAGTCCCTAGCAAATTGGTGAAATTCCCTAGCTTATGCACAACTAAGCCGTCCCCAGTTGGCCAAACTTAATGAAATCCAAAGCAAATACAAGATATACGATTTTTGCAAAGACACTATGCAGTTGAATTGGAAAATGCCATTAGAATGGTATAAAACACAGTACTAAGACATCGATGAGTAAATTTTACCAAGAATAATCTTATCGCACTATTAAGATCCAAACTAGGGTCCATCATGCCATAACAAAAATTAAAGAAACCAACTTCTAAGGCACTACTAAACTAAGTATAAACCAAACAGAATGTTTAAAAGTGTGAACCTTCACAAGCCTAGCTCAATTATATTTCCAGTTCTTTTTCATACACAGCACCAACCCTATCTCAATTATAATAAAAACACCGATTACACAGATACACAAAATGCTAAAACCTACATCTCCAATCCTCAATCCATATATTAAACAGTCAAAGGCAGTGAACCAAGTCGAATTAGCAATTGATAAGTCATCACGTATACAAACATGAACAAACCACACAATATTGACAAAATAAAACCTCAAGGATGCAAGCAAAGAATTACCTTGGGCAGTTAATTGATTGCAATAAGATCCATATCCCAATGCAGTTGGGCCCCAAACAAAAACATTCCATGAGCCAGTCACATATATATCGGACTTTTCCTAAGAAACAAATAAACACACACACATTCATATCCACTTACTTATAAGCAAGTCACATATATATAGATGTGATACAATAACCATTAACTTACCCCTTTCATGCTTCAGTTTGTTAAAAACAATGTGCTTAAACATTTAATTATGTGTTGTTCGGGTTGAACAAAATTGATTGGAACAAAAAATCACCACAAAATACTCCAAAAAGGTTTTTTTTTCCTAATTTGACGCTAAGCACGATGTACGTGCTTAGAAAGAAACTCCACAAATTCCGATCTAACTTCATCGATTTCATCTTGCGAGTATGTAGGAGGTAAACTTTTCATCTGTAGACAATAAAGTGGTTAGGAATGAACTTGATTCACAACAATGACATAACGATAGTTTTAAAATTCTAATACTTACAACATCTACAATCGAAGTACTCCTCGACGATATTATGTCACGCATGAACCCCATAATATAGTACCTGCATTCTACCACCCCATTTTGTTTGGGACACTGTTGATGCACAATCAACAACATAAGTGTGAAACGTTAAAATTAATAACTACTTTATGACTATCCCAATGTGCTAGTTCCACATGAAGTAGTATCACAACAATATTCTTTATGATAATAATTGCATGTGCACCTAGAACTATTCTCTTCCAACTTTGTGAAGTGATCCCATACAGTAAAAGTTGTCTTCTTAGTGACTCTAGCTCTCTTCTTATCTGGTAGTGGTGGTTTATTTGAACTCACATCATTATTAGTGGAAGGGGCAGGACTAGGGCTAGGGCTATTTTCACTATGTTGTCCACTACTTGTCTCCACATTCTAAAAAATATAAAAAAAACAAAGATTAGATCACCCAATCACCCATAATAAAACCACAGCAAGACAACCAACAATAAAATCACAAACTCAATAGAATTATGTTGCTGTCAATATTTTAATATTTATGCTACTGTCTCAACAAACTCAAAATATAAATATGTGCTGTCAAGATACTACTGTCTCAACAAACTCAACATGCTACAAACTATTAAAATAGAGCTATTGCAAAGGTGTATTATTGTGAATTTATGATTCAAAAGATAATTGGTAAAGCTATATAATTACTGCAAAACAAATTTAATAAACAACTTGAGAATCTTTTAAACTTTTTTGGCACCAGGCCTAAAAATATTGTGTTCATTATACAGATACCAAAGCATGTGAAATTGTGAAAATAAATTAAAAGGATATTTAAGAAATTATCTTGGCTTAAACAGTGCAAAATCAAAGAAATTCGAGAGGTGGTTAATGGTCGTTGAAGATACACAAATGAAGAGTAAGAGAGATTGAAGGGATTGAGACTTAAGAGGAGGTTGTCGGTGCCCGACATTGCACGAGCCACGAGGGAAAGGGAGAGTCACGAGGCATTGTGCGAGCCGTAAAGGAGATGTCAGAGTTTTCCATTGTTGGAGATACTGGAGTTTGCCGTTGCCAACGTTGCGCGAGGGAGATGAGACGGAGAGGGATGTTGTGTGAGGGCGTGAGTCGTGAGGGAGAGGTAGAGGCAATGAGGGAGGTGGAAGGAAGGAGGGATATGTAAACCTAAAAGGCTAAAACTAAAAAGAATGAGAAATATTTTTTATTAAATAATATATTTTTATTTTTATTTTATATATATTATATTAATTCGGGTTGGGTTGGGTTAAACAGAATTTCTCAACCCTCCAATCCGAGACCCAACCCAACCCAAAAAAATCAAAACTTTTTAACTCAACCCAACCCATATTTTAATCTAACCAACCCAACCCTAATAATATGGGTTGGGTAGTCTGGGTTATTCGGGTTCAACCCGTATTCTTACACCCCTATGGTGATGGACCGAATCTAAATGTAGTACCTTTTTCTGCTAGTCGATCGAGTTCTGTTGGGTCGTATGTAGCAGATGGGTTGGGCACTAAGAAAGTAAAAGAATTTGATGCAACCCAGAATAGTGGAAGAATGGATAATGAGATGGTTCATAAAAATGGTGAAGAGGACAGTGAAGGTGCTATGCCGAGAAGCCCTATTAATCATGGCAAAAATCCTTTATGGGCTTCCTTATTTGGTTTGACAAGTGGTAACCCAATGACATACACACCTCCTACATCCGTAGGGGAGAAAATTGTGGTGACCCCTACAGAAGAAGTTATTGATCAAGGAGTTAGGGTTTGGGAGAACTCCCTAGTAGGACAATTAATTGACGCAAAATTGTCGTATCCAGTTATTTATCTACTAAAAGAGAAGATTTGGAGTAGGGTTGAAATGCCTATAATCACACTTATGGAGACTGGCCTCATTTTCTTCCAATTCAAACGTCAGAATTTGATAGATTAGATCATGTCTCATGGACCATGGCACCTTGGGGGAAAACCCATGCTCTTCCGAAAATGGACTCCAGGTATTGTCCTTGAAACCTTTGTCTTTGATTCTGTTTCTGTTTGGATTAAACTAGGGAGGATCCCAATGGAATTATGGATAGATGCCAGTTTGGCTGTCTTTGCGAGTGCTATAGGAAAGCCCTTATCTTTAGATCTTGCTATTAAAGAAAGACGTAGGTTGTCATATACCCGAGTTTGTGTGGAGATGAATGTAGACAACTCTATGCCTGTGATATAACTGTTAACCTTAGGGGAGAGGAGTTCATAGTGACTGTAATGTACGAGTGGAAGCCTAGAAAGTGTAACTTGTGTCGATCCTTTGGACACTCTAATGGTACCTGGCCTAAGAGTGTAGAAAACAAAGTCATTAGAAAGGAAGTTGATAAAAAGGTGGCTCATATTAAAGAGGTGGTTTTGATAAGTAGGGATGATGGAGATGTTGTGTTGAAATCCTTCAAGCAGCTGGAAGAATGCGAGATTAATAACTCTCAGTTGAGGCCTGTGGAGGATAAGGAGGTAGAAATCTGTGATGACTTTACTCTTGTTACTAGGAAGACTAGGGAGTGGTCTCTGTTCATGATAAAGGAAAAAGAGCAGAGGTGCCTACGATTAACTCTTTTGGCAACCTCATAGAGGTGGGTGAAGGAGACAAATGCGCATTATCTATAGTGGATAGCTCTCCTCCACCCCTAAAGGTGGATGATTCCGCCATGGTTTTTAAGAGTAGGCCCATTGATAGTAATCCTATAGGAGCAAAAGCTCCTATATGATCCCATGATTAACTGGTGTTCATGGAATGTGTGGGGTCTTAATAGCCCTGTAAAGTGTAGAGTGATGCTAGATTTTCTGGTCGTGTCTACGGTGGGTTTCTGTTGTCTCCTAGAAGCTAGAGTTCGAAAGGAAAACTTTGATTCTATCTCTGAAATGATTCGTAATTCATGAGAATTCACGAGTAATTACAGTAATAGTGGAATTGGTCATATGTAGGATATGTAGAAATGTAATAGATTTGTGTTCACGCGTAGCGAGATTGCTGATCAGTTTATCTCTGGGTTAGTTATAGATTTTCTCTCAGAGGATAGTATAGAGGTTCTTTGTGTGTATGCCTCTAATAATAATATTGAGAGACATTTGTTGTGGCAGCATATGACTAAGATTTCTGCTGATTGGATAGGGTTGGGTATGGTCATGGGTGATTTTAATACCATTAGACTTCATTCTGAAGCCTTCAACGGTTCTCTAAGTATTAGGGACATAGAGTACTTTAACATGGCTATTCGCGAGGCCGACCGGGTTGAACCATCGATTCACGGAAACTGGTTTACCTGGACTAGTAAGGTCCATAGTTTTGGATTGATGAGGAGGCTCGACCGTATTCTGGTGAATGATGAGGGCCTTAGTGCTTGGCCTAACATGAGGGTTAATGTCCTACCTTGGGGTATTTCTAATCACTCTCTCATCCTTGTTTATCCCAGCTATCAATGATGACAGTGGGTGGTCTCTTTTCATTTCTTTAACCATTGGGTTGAGGAAGCTTCCTTTTTGGTGGTTGTTTCTTCAGTTTGGGCGAGAGATGTTGGTGTTTCGTCGATTGTGAGTTTTGTGAAAAATTTAAGAAAACTCAAGCCTGTTCTCCGTAGCCACTTTAGTAAGCACATTCGAAACATTAGTGAGGATGTTCGTCTTTCTAAGGATAACCGCTCAGAGAGAGGTGAAGATTAATCCTATGTCTGGGGATCTGAGTAATCAAGCAAGTTTAGCCACGGTGAATTTTTGGAGAGCGGTTAGAGTGGAGGAAGCCGCAATGCGCCAAAAGTCTAGAATTAGGTGGCTGAAGTTAGGTGATCTGAATATTGCCTTCTTTCATCAGTCTGTACGGTCTCGCCTGAACATAATGCTATGCGCTTTGTGGTTGATACAGATGGTGCTCGATTGACTAACCATGATAAGGTGACTCAGGTGGCAGTTAATTATTTTCAAAATAATCTGGGTTCTCAGAGTACTGGTTACAGAGAGCTCTCTCCTTGTATTGAGAATATTGTTCAGTTTAGATGGTTTGAGGAGTGTTGCCAAGCTCTCCAGGCACCAATTAGAAGGGAGGATGTGAGAAGAGTTCTTTTTTCCATGGATAGTGGTAAGGCTCCTGGCCCTAATGGGTTTACTGTGAGTTTCTTTAAAGGAGTTGGGACTGTGATTGGGGAGGATTTTTGTGATGTTGTTTACACTTCGTTGAGACTAGTTATCTCCCTGAAGGTGTGAATACAACTGCTATTACTCTTATCCCTAAAAGGAATGGTGCTGACCGTATGAAAGATTTCAGGCCTATTTCGTATTGTAATGTTATTTACAAGTTTATCTCAAAATTTTTGGCTAATAGGCTTCGTGAGTGGCTCCCTTCGTTTATCAGTGGTAATCAGTTTGCTTTCATTCCTGGGAGGAGTATTATTGATAACACCCTTCTCTGTCAGAAGCTTGTTGGGGGTTACCATAACAACTCTAGAAAGCCTAGTTGTACTATGAAGGTTGATCTTCAAAAAGCCTAGCTTCCTATGCTTTCTTGTTCTGGCTTCGCTTTGATCTAACTGCTTGACCGCTTCATAGGTACTCAAAGAAGAAATATCTTGAATCTCTCCTAGAAATAAAGAAAGCACTACTCGAGTTAAAGGACAGCGAAGAAGTCAATTAACAAGGAATCTCCATTTTTTCTTAGTCTTTGTGCTCCCTCCTTTACCGATCCTGAAATGGAATTCAGAAGTTCGAAGGTACCATAAGACAGGGATATTCTTAAGAACTTTCATCTTATGTTCCTGCTTTCGATTTATGGTAGGCTTTCTCAAATTCTTTGAGCCTTTAGTTTCTTTTATGTTCCTGCTTTTGATTTATTCCACTAAATCCTTGTTGACCTGGTCTCGCCCTTTCTCCTCTTGTCGAGCACCCGCATTCCTATGGAGAGAGCCTATTCCAGTCCAGGAGATCATAAAGAGAATAACCTTTTTCTATGGTCCAACTACTACTAATGAATGCAGTGAACTACTCATGAAAGAGAGATTCCCTTGAACCCGATACAGACAATCTCAACTTCTTTCGATCTGCACCTCGCATATTTCATTGTGCCTCTGGACGTCTCATTGATAAGGTGCAAAGAATATTATGAAAACTAATTATTCAAGATCTCATCTTTCTTATGCAACAGATGATGAGGTCTAACCTCTGAAACTGGGACGGAAGAGCGAGCTACTTTCCTGACAACGGATGAATGCAAGAAAAAACTAATAGATTTCATAGTCCTTCGAATGGATACCGCGTCTAACTATAGGCTTAAGATGAGATTCTTTCTCTTTCTTTAGTCTCGCTTTAACGCAATATTCTTTGCTCATCTTACTCGCATATTTCATTGCGCCTCCAGATCACTATTTAATGAACATCCATAAATAAACGGATAAAGAAGTCCTCTAGTTTTTTAGTGGATAAGAGAGGTCCTTCGCCTATAAATTCCCATATTAAGCTACAGAGGCCCTAAGTCAGCCCACTACACGGGAAGAACTGCACAAAGAATATTGTGATGAATCAGTGGTCGATGAGCAAAAAATTTGATGTTTATCCACTGAATTTAAGCGCCCATAACCTCTTAGCATATCCTATCCTCAATTACTCCTTCAATACTAAGAATACATGACCTAGAGCCATATGAAGAGATAGGGGCTTTACGGTCTCGCCATATTATGATATCCTCTGACCCTACTCAATATGTCGATTTCAGTGCCCTCTCTTATTGGGTCTTGATCGTCAACTCATCTGGAGCTTGATTTTTCTGTCTAGTCTCCTTGCGTGGATCGGTTCTCGTCCTATTTCCGATCGAATAGCCTTTCTTTGAATTCAGAATTCAGCCTTGTCCTTCAACTAAAGAGAAAAAAGTTCATTCCAAGTCTCGATATTAGCAGAGATTTTTCTTTTTCTAATAATACATGCATTGGGACAAAAAATCTGATGACTGAGGAATATTTCTACTTTCAGCGATCGAGGTCTTGAATTCCCCACTTTTTGCCCATGTCTGGTTCCAAGTCTTCCTTCGATTGAACTGGGACGATCCAGGTCAAGACTTCTTCATATCAATAATATCCTAGGACAATTATCTCTCTCACATGGGGTTAGCAGACTCTTTCTCATACCTTTCAGGTAGGATCCCACCTATCCACTAAAATTCAGGAGAATCTTTCAACTATTAGATAGGTTATTTTCCTTTCTATCTTATTGCTAGTCGATCCGAGGGCTACTTCCCCAAGACAAGGGAATCCACAAGAAGACAGAAGAAAAGCCCCTCCCTCCGCCGAGTACTGACCTCTTCCTCCCTTTCTGACTCCCCCACTAAATGAGGATCGCACGCCAAAAGATTATACTTCACAACCTCTGAAGAAAGACTGATTGCGTAAATTTATATAAGTTTTTATCTTCCACTCTAACTTCTCATGCCCTTGCTTCTTTAAATTGTGAATAAGGAAAAGCTTATCATAATAGAAGTTTTTACCTTTTATCAAGACTATTCCAAAGATTACTATGCATTGATTATTCGAGAGGACTCGGAAGACAAAAGAGGATTCGTAGGTTCAGACTTTGGGGTTCAAATGAGTCCATTCTTGATATTGATAATAATCTTTTCAAGAATAAGCTATAGCCTTAATCAAATCACTGTAGACTAAAGATGTCGAAGTAAACCAATTGAAAGTAGGCCTTAGTAGCTCATTCCCCTACCCTAGCATCCTAATCAGACTATTCAAAGAGAAAGAGAGAGAGATAGAGATGGGAGAATGAAAGAATGGGACGGAAATGGTAATACAGACAGTGGGGAAACCTTGATGATTAGGCAGATGTCCGCCGCACGAGATACTTTAAAAGGTCCTGTGCTGGCATCAGGCTTCTAAGGTCCTTCGCCCCAAACCCTGTGGCTTACTTTTACCCAAAAGGGAAAGGCAAAAATCACTGAATGGTCAGAGCATAGGGCATGATGGAATGTTCTCATTCTAAACTCTTCATAAAGAACCCCGTATGGACATGAGAACTAGTGGAAGAAGAATAGAAAAAATGATTTAGTCGACTTAGATTCAATGAACAAGGCTCAAAGAATCCAAGAAAGCTATGATTTATTAATAGATACGAGTGGAAGAACTCGACTTAAAAGGAGAGGGGCGGAAAGAGTTGAACCTCTCCTATTAGTGGCCTGACCACACCCTGATCATACCTCGTATTCTTATGAGAATGAAATGGAAATCCCATTTCTTAGTTCTTCCTTCATTTCTTTCTCATGCAATTCTTGGTTCTTGAACGTGAACAGATTTCGAGTTCATACCCAAAGCGAAAATGGAGAAGGAATTCTTTTACTTCCCCATTTCTCTTTATTCTGCACTAATTCCCTTCTTCTCAAATTCTTTAAGCCCCTTTTTATTTATGGATGTGAATTGAGCGAAGGCGCAAAGAATATTGTGAGGGATAGCTCTGACTTTTGTTTTCATACTCTAAAACCTCGATAATTCTTTCTCAACAATATCCTCCACAGTACGGTAGTTTAATCTTTCAGCCTTGCACCCATTAATAGAAAGTCGAGTCTATTCGCACCTTCCAGTCGCTTTGCGCCTTTAAAAACAAAAGCTTCAGATGAGTCTTATGGAACTGAAAGGACTGATTAGTGGAACTAAGACTTCGGACCAAAAAATAGGCATATTTACAAAGAATATTGAGAATTTGAGAAGCGAGATCCGTGGTAGTTTCACTATCTTTTCTATAGTACAATTCATTATAGAGTAGGATAGCTAGACCCCCTTTCCGCGGTCCCACAAAGCGGTACAGTAGAAGCTCGTATGAATGATAAGGTAAAAGGCTTTTGACTTTTAATGGGTCCTTTTTCGGAGTCAATTTGGATGCAGAAGAATTCTTCGAGAAGTTCATGCTAACCATGTAAAAGGATTTTCTTCCTTATGTTCAAAGGAAAGCGCTTTGATATGGAACTAGGACTTGAAGTCAGTTCTTTCGTGGAACAAGGTTGCTCAACCACAGTCAATAAAATCTAAAGGTTGCTCGACCACTACATGAGGGCTAGATTGAGTTCAGACCACATCCAAGATCATGCCCATATTAAGCTACGAAGGCCCCAAGCAAAGCGCATTTATCTAAGAAAAGAAGGGCTCTTTCTTTGAAGATTGAGAAATCCATATTAAACTTCTTCTGGTCTGGATATTAGAGATTGAGCTCGACCCTAAACTAAGGAATTGGTGCTTTACCCAGTGGATTGAATATGCTTTCCCATAAAAGGGCTAGTAGAGTCCGGAAGAATCAGTCTCATGAGTCAGAGTTAGAATCAAAGGAAAGAAAGGGGGCAGGTTCAAAGAATATTGAAAGAGGCATCCCTTACTCTTGAATCCCCAGAAACCCACACTCAATCTACAGTCGTAGCCTCATTTATGTAAGAGAATAAGACTAGCGCATCTTAGCTATTTTAGAGAGAAAATATAGAAACTAGATGTCTAAATCAAATCAAGGGTGCAGATGTTCAAAGGAGTTAGCTTTCTTCCATTTCCCCGACTTTCATGAACCGTTCCGCCAATAGACTCTTTATTTTGTTATTTGACCTCTCCTTTTTTTGATAGGCTTGATTTTGAGTGGTTTTCTATTAAAATCAGTTCCAATCTAATCTCAAATCATCAATATCCCTGTCTTATGGAACATCTGGACCTGTCCGAAGGACTATCCATATCAACTCGTGAACCGGACAACTATTTAATCAGTTCCATTAACAAGTCCTTTGGTCGTCATATAGATAAAAATTAGTCCCACTAATTCACAAATATATGATTCATAGTCCTTTAGACCAGCTGGACACTCTATTTTAGGAGCAAAGAATATTGCATCCTAGGCTTGATTCTTGAAAGCTATAAAAGTAGAACCCACAGAGCGGTGCAAAGAATATTGCAAAGGCGCATATTGCGGAGAAATTTGATGATTGAGAGGAGGCGCAAAGTCAGTCCACGGATTAATTGATTGGATCCTGTAGGTCCTCCTAAAGAAATAGGATGAATAGTCAGAAGGTGCCATAAGACAGGGATATTCTTGACTTTGGTCCTTCTAAAGCTAAAGAAATAGGATGAATGAGTTGCACTCCTTAACAGTCGCTTCGCTTCGCGCCTTCGTCAATATTCTTTGAACCATTAGTTTAGGCTGAATGAATTGAGAAGATGACATTCTTTCTTTTTGCTAGGCATAATGAAATATGTGATTGCCTTCCACTAGAAAAGTATTATGAAGCTTCAAAACTATTATGGAGAAGAAGTGAAATAGCCGAAAAAAAAGTTGCTTACTTAATATTAATAGTAGGCAATATTCTTTGTGAAAGGAGTCTTATTCCACTAATAATTAAGAAGTCCTTCGGGGGTCAAAGAGAAATTCATATTCTTAAGAATGATCGAAGGTTCAAAGAAGATTCAAGGTCGAAACGAAGCGAATACCCTTGCAAGTGCTGAAGGGGAGCTGCTGAGTCAAGCAATTATTCAAAATAGATCAAATGAATGAGTTTTTCCTAAGACTAGGACTAAGTTGGCAGCAACATAATAAGCGGAAGACTTCCTTTTAGTATGAGAAGGTTGCTAGGTAGGTATGAACCTACTTGACCAATACTGAAAGAGGTGAAAAGAATATTGAATCACTCATCTTCTTTAGTAGGTATCAGCTATGAAATAGAAAGATAAGTTGAGAAAGCTATTTCAAATATAAGAGGTTACGAGGTCTTTTTAGGAAAAGAGTATGCATTCCCAGTTGTAAAGAAAGGAGGGGACCTCATTCATCTGAAAGGGTCAGTGTCCTAATTCCCCGTGAAAAGCAAATGCTAATTGAGATAGCCTTTTTTCTGGCTTTATTCCTAACCTTTGTCCTTGTCCCTCAATCCATGGGGCAGAGGCGTGTCTTCTTTCTTGCATAGTTTCGTCAGTTGAGAGTCAGTGATCAGTTCTTCCATTAGAATCTTCTTCAAGGTCATTCCCACGGAGCGGTAGGACCACTATAAAGAAGTTCTCCAACTGCGTTGCCTTTTTCATGAAAAAAGAGAAGATTAAGACTTTCAGCAGCAGAGAGAACTACAGCGAGGGCAAGTTTATGCTCTTTCTCTTGATCGATTGAGTAGGAATCCATCTAGATAAAGTATCTGACGATTTCACATTTCTCAATACAAGTTTAGATAAGATTAAAAGTCTCAATAGGGTTTCGAGCAGTCAGAAATAGGGACGAGTTAATGAATATAGGGATCTGCCTCGTGAATATGGATAAAGGAGTCCCACTATTTAAAGTTTCTTCTAAAATATGAATCGTCCTCTGGTTCATTCTAATGGATAGTCCTCTGGACTGGAAGCGCAAAGAATATTACAAATAAAGGCTCGACTTTCTATTAAGGAGTGCAAGTATGAATCATATTTTCCAATCAAAGAATATTGACAAAGAAGAAAAAAAAGGAATAAGAGAGCTCGACTAAAAGAAGAGGAGGAATGGAAGTCAGAAAGAGAGATTGGATGGTTCTAGCAGGGAATTCTCTCTTCTTCCATTAGTTGTTGTGTCACCTCAGATTTTCTAGTAACTTAGGATGCGACTTTTGACCGTAGCTGTGAGACCTAGAAAGTTTCCCCCAGTATCGGACGAATCGATAAAATTTAGAAGGGATCGGTGAAGAACTCTTTACTAGATCTCGGCTCTGCTTCTTTACAAACTTTTGGAGGGAATGAGTCAGAATATAGTCATAAAGGTAAGAGACAGAGCTCCAGCGCGAGGGACATTGGAAAGACAGAGGGAGGAAAAGGAAGTTCCCCAAAGATAAGAGACTCCTCCTCTTTCAGATGTAGCAGTCATTGTGCTTTCTTTGTTTCTTGCTGCCACTCTTCTTTCATGGGCCCCGAAAAACTATTCATTCTCTCTTTTCTCAAGGGAAGATCTCAAACTCTTAGTTTGTGAGAACAGGATGACCAGTTGGAAGATGCAGTTGTAGCAAGCTGGATTCATGAGAAGCGACTACTTTTTCTCTTTTCAAAGACTAATCTTTAAGTTCTCGCTTGACTCAGCAACTTCACATCTCTCTCTTATAAGTCAATTAAGTATAGACGCGAATAGGAGTTCATAACACACTCAAGATTAAGACTAAGTTACCTAGGTCATCCTAGTGAAATAGAAATCTAACTAGTTAACGGAGTTATATCTAGTGGCTACTATTTTGCGGTCCGGTTTTATACAAACTCATTGCATGGGATACCCTCACTCGCATGTCAACTATACGAATGCGTTGGATCATTGCGTTTGTATCAAATACAAAGTGAGTCATATCTATAATGTTACCAAGATAAGGTACTCAGCCTTATCCCTATACTATAGATCTTTTAAGTTGATCTCGAACATTGATCCCTGTATGTCTCTACATACTGTTCAAGACTCATTAAACAACTCAGGATGTTAGTTTATTGGATTTTGGTTATTAAGAAAAAACTAATATCATAATCAATAACAATTATTACAATAATAATACTTTATTAATAGCGATCAATAGATTATATTTACAATCTACGAATTTTAGGACATAAATCCCAACAGTAAAGAGTTTACATAAGACTGGAACCATAGAAATAATCGTTTTTAGGTTATAACACCGTTGATTTTAAAACCGACTATTTCGTTTATAGATATCCATGTAACTTAATCTTAATCTTGAGCTAACTATGAACTTATGTTCACACGAGATTATCCTTAGATCTGCATAGGCAAGGATATCTCAATGGCGCTAGCTCAATAAGCCTCCCATTTTAGGGGTAACACCGAGTGGATAGCTAGGGACATAGGGTGCAAGACAGAATTCACTCTTATCCACTCTAGGATCAGTAGATAGGTTGCTTCCTTAAGGACTGAATCCAGGTCTTGAACAAGGATCCCCACCCTCTCATTGGCCCGAGAGAGATTCGGTTCAAAGGTTGGATCTCAAACAATTGTTCAATAGTGGATCAGTTACCTAAGGAGAAAAGATATAATCTCAGGGGTAAAACGGTACTTTGACCCAGCCGAGGTTATGAACAACCTGTGAAGGATTAACTTACTTATCATGGTTATATCACATGGACACAAATATATCTATAGTG
>JBBPDI010077183.1:0-14901 GCA_037974545.1 Cucumis variabilis | reverse complement strand
TTCGGCTGTTGTATTGGATTTTGTTGGCGAGTGCTTAATTACTTGCAAGATTGCTCTATCAAACTGGGGTTCTTAATCATTGCTGCACTTGTTTTTGACCTGTTGTAGAATTTGAGGATGATTGCAAATTGATTTGATGAAAAATCTCGAGTAGGTCAAGAATAATGTCAATATGGAGGACGTTATTTATGTAGCACAATTGTTTTTAACGATATCATTTTTGTTACTCTAGGTAGTTTTGTAAAGTTGGGCAGGTTTGCATGCTTCTTATACAGTACTTTGTTTAAATTCTATTTTGATCTTTAAACTTTAAACAAATTTTGTTTAGATGTTGGATTTAGTCCTTGATGATGGTCACTGGTTGCAATTGGACAATGCACCCTCCATTACGAGTTTACTCACATTTTTTTAGATTAAGAATAATTAGAACTGTGAACAGAGACTTTTTAGTCAATGACTATTCTTTTCGTGTTCAGTGAAACACACAGGAACGTTTATTTGAATGGTTTTTGGTTCGAATTTGAATTCAATTTGGTAGCTTGAGATGGGCAGAGACACTACGTTTCAATATCAGTTAGATTATTGGAATTTTGGAAAGCAAAAGTAGAAATTTTGTTTGTGGAGTTTCAAAACAAAACTGAAATTCTGGAGAGATGATATTCTCTAGTGTTAAACTACATATATCTAACTAAAAATAAACCATGCCTGCTTATTTGGAATCATGTCAACCACATAAATGCCCATTCGATCTAAAATAGTGGCCACGCCAATAATTTTTAAAAGAAACATTTTGGTATCAAAATAGAACGAAATTTAAAATTTAGGGAATTGAATGAGATTTAAACCTTGTTATTACGGTATTTGAAAATATTTAAGGATGTGATTGAATAAGAGTTGGGAGAAGGAATTTGTGTTGAAACTGGTATTGAGCTCTTGAATGCCTAGAACAGAAACGCTTGGAACTTGGTCGCTTGTTGAATTAATCACTTGGATGAAGTTGTCTAGAAGATCGTCGCATAGATTGAATGCCTAGATTGGTCACCTAGATAAAATGTCTAGACTAATGGTTACCTGAACGAAACATCCCTAAACAGTACGTCCAACGACAAGATAAAATCTTGTTAGATAAAGGCTGAGTTGTAGAACATGGTCTCTTTAGAACGTTTTATGGCTCTTCTCGAGTATAAACAACTCTTAATATTGCCACGTTGTCTCAGGGTAAAACAACCTAATACTTGACTGAAGTTGCATTAGAATCGATTGAAATATCAAACACATGAAAGACTGCTCGAAAAACGAAAACAAGAGAAGTGTAGAGAGAATTTTATAAGAGATAAGTTTTTTGATGATTCAAAATGAGACGAGAAGATGGACTATAAATAGTATAGGCTTCATAACACCTTAGTCATAAGAGCATTAATGTCTGAGGATCTGTAACGCCTTAACGATCATGCTAAAAATGTAATGCTTCAAAGTCATGTTAAAGCGTAAAACTTCAATGATCAATGCGTTAAGCGGCCAGAGCACCTAGTCCTTCAACGCCTCACCTCTGATGCCTTCAAGGTTTCTGTGTCTCAAAAAAAAACTTCACTAACTTTTATTTAGTTTTTATTAATAAAAAAATACATTTAATAAAAATTATTATTATTTTATTCTTCACCTCATCAATCCTTTATTAAATGTTTATTTTTCACCTCATCAATCCTACCAGACGAATGGAGAGATATCAACAAATCATTTGTTCATCTTCTCGCTTTTCCAACTTCAAATTCTCCATCCAATAGTTCGTCATAGTCACTGTTGTAACAATTGTCTAACACTGAATAGATATATTCCACAACTACGCCGCATCTCATCGAAAACCCCACCAAGTTTTTCGTTGCCACTACAGTAGTCACCTCCATAACCGTTTGATTCCACAATTTCCGATTGCATCTCTCTTGCCACCCTCTCCCTTAAGTATATGGTGCTCCACCCTCCACCTGCATATGGTATTCCACCGCCATCTACTCCCGCATTGTCTCTTCATGACTGTCTCGGACAGTATGCTGTTGGCAACCTCACCACCAACTCCGTCCAAACCTCTGACTTCATCAACATCGTACACTCCACCTCCAGCAAAGCCTCCTCAATCTCCTCCTCCTTGATACAGCGAAACCACTTTAATCCTCCCCTTCTGCCGCCGCCACCACCAACACACCACTGCCATAACCCACACAAGCCCATATAAGCGTTCACTTCCGGCCTCCTTTTCTCATCTCAGTGACAACCGCCTTTTTTATTGGTAGCACAATAGCCCTTTGGTTGGATACTAGAGCAACATTACCGATTGATAAATCTCTAACTTTAGGTCTTTCTTAAATTAATTCAAATGTGAAATAAATAAAATATCAGGATGTGTGTCTAGGGAATAGTTGCTTCAAAGTGAATTACTCCTAGATACAAATATGTTATGAAATTTTTTGATTTATTTTGTGTATACGGATTCCATTGAAGATTCAAACTTCATTTCATTTTCTTATGAAATTTTTCTACAACAAAAATCTAATGGATTTCAAATTTATTTAAAATTCTTTTCCATTTCGAGAACGTCTGATATATATGTTTTATGCCTTCTATGAATTTCTTCCCATTGCCGCCACAAACCCACCTCCCTCTCCCTCAATTAGAGCAGAACATGAGTTGTGGGTGTTAGAAAATTAACACTCTTATGTACTGCAGAAAGGATTTATTGTGGTTACCATTCGAGAGCATATTTAATTACGAAAGAATGCAATGCGTGTACAACTGGTTAAGTTATGTCATTTATTTTAGATATATACTCAAAGATAATAAGCATCGGTGACTTGCACGGTTGGAACCAAATATTGGAAGTCTGGAAACAAATCTTCCCATCGACATTTATGATATACATCATCTGAACATCTCATTTTCATAAAAGTATTCAAGTCTTCATTTGTTTTTTCTTTTTGAGTCCAAGTGATCATTTATTGATATAATGTTTGTAGGGTTATTTAATTCAAATTCAACTTTATTGTTTTTTCTTAGAAGGCAGGGAAATCTTGTTGCTATATTCTCCCAATGCCATCACTTATTTCTTCTCCATCTTCGATTTTCACTTGTGGAATACTTTGTCTGAAATTTCTCTCTAAGAAACTGCACCCATATAATTTAAATTAATTATTTTTTTTCCGGTCAACTACATAGGAATTTGTAATCCAATAACTTAAAAATTGAAGAAATCAAGTGAGTATAGTTCAATGTATCATTTTCTTGAGATATAACTTCGTAGATATAATTAAATTTGGAAGACGGCAGACAGAAGAGAGGACGGTAAGAGAGAGTGGAGTGATTATTATTTTTTAAAATTTAGTTTGATATTTCATAATATATTTTAAAAAATAGAAAAAAAATAGGAAAACGGTTGAAAATATTTTTCAAGTATGGCAAAATTTTACTGCTTATAAGTGATAGCTTGTGATGGTTTCATGTAAACGATACAGTAAAATGTTGCTATATTTGTAAATAAGTTGATTCGTTTTGCTATATATATTTGAAAAAAAAGTAAAAAATAACAAATTAATGTAACAAATAGGAATAAGAACTTTTCAAATTTATTTTTCATGACTAAAATGGTCAAGTTGAAACCATAAAACTAATGTATCTATTCTTAAAAACTTGAAAACTTGAAAAAATGGTGTTACCTGAAGGCCTCAAAGCACGTTAGCGCAGTTGGAGAACTTTTGTGATGATTTTTTTTGTGAAATGCTGCGAAGGTGTTCAACTTCAACTTGCTCTTCAAGAATTCCAACATTTGGATCAAACTCCCATGTTTGTCTTCCTACAAAGTTAATGGAATTGATGTAAGGATCATTCAGGCTGAAAAAACCTTCCACTTCTACTGCAGTATAAGCAGAAAAAGAAAAAGAGATATTAAGTAAAAATAATAAAAATTGAAAACACAATAATTTACGTGGAGAAAAACCATAGACAAGAAAGAAATCCACTATGTGAAAAATTACTACAATCACAAAATAATTTTCTCTTGTGACACCAATTGCAGGGAACACTCTCTCAAAACTTTTGACCATTCACACAATTTTTTCTATTCTCCAACTAGAAAATACAAAAGCAATTTAATTAGAGTTAGCACACTAAAACTTAAAAGTGTTTCTAACTGAGACAATTGATAGCCTATGACTTTCCTAGACCATTTTAACGTAGAAAAAACATATGACTTTTCTAACATTTTTTGTTGTTGGACAACTGCACTTTTAATATTTGTCAAGAAATCCAACAATTTTCACCATCACCTACCTCTACATTATCAACTCCCACATTGTCTCTTCTGCCACCTTGGATGGTTATGCCGTCAACCCACTACACACTCTCCCTCCGAAGCTCCACGACCACATCAACATCAGACAGTCCACCTCCAATCTCCTTAATTTGATAACCAAATCAAGGGAGATACTTTAGGAAAATTTGAAGGAATTGAAATGTTGGAGTTGTTTTTTTTCTCAAATGATATGACGAGTTAGTAGGTGTACCCAGACATCTCCCTCTTAGCACCTCATCATCTCCGCTTCATTAATAATCAAGAAACACGGTATAGGAAGCAAGGAACAAACAAAAAGGATTAGAGATAAGCCCAACAACGACTCAGAAAATTAAACAAAAGCCTGAATGTTTAGCAAAAGAGGTAGCACAGTAAATGAAAAATATATTTGATCCGCTACTCCAAAATCCAATGAAAGCTTGCGCATCTTCCCAAAGTTCTGTCTCTGATATCTCTCCTTGTTTTTGAAAATCCTGTTGTTCCTCTCAATCCAATTGGTCCAAAGAACGACAACAATGGTGTTAAAAATGAAGATACATTTCCTGTGTTTTTCTATTTTATGCAACATATATCTTTGAATAGAGAAGTACTGTTGGTATTGCTATTTCACCTATTAATCAAATGCTCAACCTTCTCCCAAATATTTTTAGCAACAACATAAGTTATGAATAAATGGTTTATGTCTTCAGAGTGATTTTTGCATAGGACACACCAATTTGGATTAAAATGTGGGAGCCTTCTTTAAAGATTATCAGCAGTGTTTATGCATTCATGAAGAAGAGAATATATAAAAAAAACTTATATTTTTGGGGAGGCTGGATTTCCATAAGTTGTTGGATGGATTGGTGATGATTTCATCTTTTTGATCAGTGACATGTATGACTTTTTTGGTAGATGCAATACTGAAATGACTATCCGAACACATACTTCAGTGAGGAGTATCATAGCCACGGTTGCTATTTGGAGCATATAGGAAAGATTTTAATTCAGACATTTGTTGGATTTCAAAAGCTTCTAAGAGCTCTTCTAGGTTGAATATCTCAATTAAGAGTATTTAGATTCCACATGTCTTTAACACTAATTTCGGAGAGGACATGTAATCTTGGTCTGAACCGAGAGAGGGGGGATTTGTCAGTCCACATACCATGTCAGAAGGAAGTATTTTTGCCATTGTTTGTCTTCCAATTAGTTTGAGCAAGAAACCAATCCACGCCTTTAATGATAGATTTCGCCTTAAAACTACTATATTTACTTTTTGTTGGGATTCCTCCAATGCAACCTTGGTCATATTTGGCAATGATTAGTCTTTTCCACAAAGACTTTTGTTCTGCATAAAATCGCTAAAGCCACTTAGTGAGTAAAGCAAAATTTGTGTCATTAACCCGGTTTATACCCAAGCCTCCCTTATCAATTGGGACTGTGATCTTGGACCATCTAGAAGATGGGTGCATTTTTATTCACTAGGATTATTCCAAAGAAAGTTTCTCTAGTGTTTTTCAATGCTTTTACAAACACCAATTGGAGATTTGAATACAGAGAGCTTATATGTGGGTATGCTGGCAAGAGAGGAGTTTATGAGAGTGATTTCCCCCCTTTTGAAATATAAATAATATTTTCAGCTGTTAAGCTTTTTGTGAACTTTTTCAGAGATATCTTCCCCCAAAAATGAGCGGATGAAGGCTTACCATCTAGAGGAACACCTAAGTAATTTATAGGTAAGAACTGATTGTTGATACCACATCTGTTAGCCACAATTTCAACTCTGTTTTGAGTCAATATTGATAGGAGAGATGAAAGATTTGCTGCGGTTTTTAAATTGAGACCAGAGGCAGCTTCAAAGAGATGCAAACAAAACCATTGTTGTCAAAATGATCTTTTATTAAAATATAGCAATTTTAGAAACTTATTCCCAAAATAATGCTATTTTAAAATTTATTACAAAAAATACGGTTGATTTAACATTTATTTTAAAAGGAAAAAGACTCGCTCTTTATTATTTAATTTTTTTAATAAGTGGGCAACCCACCAATCTAACTTTCTTTCCTTTTTTTAGTTACTTTCTTAATTAGATTTTAATTTTATATGTTATATATATCTATAGTAAAACCTAAAAGTTTGATTTTAAATTTTGAATTTTAATTATTATTATATATATATGTTTTAAAAAGTTTAATTGTTTAATTTTTGATAAAAAAATGTAATTTTAAAATTTAAATTTATATATATATTATATATGTTTTTAAAAAAATTTATATATATATATATATAATATTTAAAAATAAAACATGATTTTAACCATTTTCGAATTGTTAGTCATATTAATATAGTTGTGAGAGTAAGACCACAAAGTAAAGATAATATCAAATTTGATCCTAGACTACTATCAATTAGGAAATTTATATCCTAATTTTGATAGGATAAAAATAAATACTACTCAAATCCCTTATAATGGTTTCATATGAGTTATTTAATAATTTCTTACTTCTTCTCTAATATTCAATTTTTTTATTGGACTTAGACATTAATGTAAAGTGAGGGTGGTACGTTTTCTTTGACCAAAATTTGATATCATGTGCATGTTACATGTACGTGTGTGCAACATGTAGAGAGTCGTAAAAGGGTGAGCATAGATATTGGGGAGAGATCTACACGATCATGTACTAAATCTAAATGATATTGGTAAACAATTGTTTATATTTGTAGTGAAAGGACATGATACTAATAATGAAAAAAGAATAAGGAGATGGCGCCGAATATGAGATATGACAAAGAATGAAAAAAATATGGAATAGTCACAAATAAATCACTAATAAGAAGATGAGGGAATATGGAGAATGATTAGGAGAACTAATAATATAAAGGAGATGTGCAAGTATTCAACGCGAAAATTCAAAACTAATAAGGACAAATCTATAATTTATAAAAATATTGAGTGGCTTCATGAACTTTTTTTTTTATTACATAGATCGTAAATATTTTTCAGTTTTGTTTTATATATGTAATTAACCATTCTAGTGTTTTTTATAATAATTAATTATGTATATTGTTTGTCATTCTTTATATAGAAAATGACAACAAATGTATCATTTATATCGTTTACAAATATGATTAACCTCCATGTGAAAACTTAAATGGTGCATTTGCATGTGACTCTACCTTCTTTTTGTTAAGCCAAGCCATCTTGATTTATTTTGCTATTTTGGTGAGTAATTTGATTGAGTTTTGGTACTCCCATCGAATATTTTTTTTAATCCTATATAATTTAAATTATGAATTTAAGTTTGAATTATTTTCTTTTGGTTTGATTGGTTTTATTTGGTTTAGTCATTTGTGCAAATAATCCCCAAAAGTTGATTTGGTTTCAACCAAAATTGTTGGATTGAGTTAATTGAGACGATGCAGCTAAGATGACTGAGCTAAGATGCATAATGTGATTGATATGAATGACTGATATGCTATGACGAATGATATATTATCACATGATAATGACGTTCTTATTTATATTCATACCATATTATGATATTTATGATATGTTACATGCTATAGATGAGTGTTCTGTTAACTTTATCCAATCATCAACAATTACTAAAAATTTACGATCTTCAATTAATACAAAATGAATGGATTACAACGGTAAATTAAAAGTTAATGAAAATTAAAAAAAAGTTGGAAGAAAATTCATCTATTTAAAAATACAAAGAATACATGTTTTTAATAAATTTCAATAATAATAAAATTGATTTTCATAAAAAATAAATTTTTCGTTGGAGAGAAAAATAGATTAGTATTAAATTAAAAATTAAGAATTTAGTTTTAGAGAACGGATAAGAAAATTTAAATTGAATATATATATATTGGAAAAAGTAGAATTTAGTTTGTAAGAACAAAATTAAGATTTATAAAGATAAAAAAAAAGTTATATGATTTTTTTTTTATAAAAAAGAAAATTGAGTTTTTAGGAATTAAAATTAAATAAAGATAAAAATTTTATATGAAATATAAAGAAAAAGAAAGTTGAATTTAGAAAAAAATAAAATTAGGAAAAAAATTATATATAATAAAAGAAGTAGAATTTATTTTTTTTTAAAAAAGTAAAAGTCAAATTGAATTAAATAAAAAATTATATGAAAAACTTAAAAAGAAAATTTTATATGAAAACTAAAAAAAGAAAAGAAAAGCTGTTGGTTTGAAAAAAAGAAGAAAAGGAATTGGTTTTAAAACAGCAGTAATTTTGTAAATAGTTTTAAACAGTACCCTAATTCATATAATTATTCCGTTGTGGGAAGCAAGGATTTTCTTTTTTGAAAAATGAGAGACCATCGCTCTAGAATTCACTCTGCCGCCCACACTTCACCACCAGTTGACCAGGCAACAAACAACACTAATGGACAACTGTTGAGCTTCCCCTGAACTCATAATTACTTCAAGCAACTGCATTAATTCCAACAAATCTTTGATTCATCCCAGACTGATCTTTGAACTTCAATTCTATTAAGGTACTTCCATCTACCATTTACTTTTATTGTTTCTTCTTGTACTTCCCTTTCAACACAGATCAATGGCTTTCTTGCATCAACTTCTCCGTTTATGCTCCATTGAGAAGAAGGATTTCGTGATATTTGTGGACAATATAAATCTTTTTCAATAGCCATATCACACCAGAATCACTAGAATGGCTTCAGTCCACCTTCAAAACCCTCTTAGACACCAAGAACGACTAGATTCTTTGTTAAAAAGAGATTCCAGGATATTATATTGTCTGTAGGTCTAGAAGAATTACAACAGAAAAGGGTACGTAATAGAGATTTTCCGTGTTGATGACATAAGTCGAAGATGCTGCATTCTAATTCCTGAAGGTACGTACAGAAATGGATGGACCAAATTTATTGAAATGTTGTCTACTAGAAAGGAAACAACCTAAAAAGGGAAAGTGTCAACCAATTAACCAGGTTATAAAGAACGCTAGACTATACAACTCCAATACTTCATCTGATTTCGATACTCAGAGACGATACAATCTCACCAAGGTTGTTACACAAGGAAGTTCTTCTGACTCTGACTCATCCAAGCCATACAAGGCAGAATCAAAAGAAAAAAAAAAGACTTTACTGGAGTAAAACTATTGTGTAAACAAGGAGACATTTCCATGCCGACTGGAGAAAAATAATGGAAAAACTCAAAGACCAAAGTGACACGATTTTCTCTTTAATCCCTTTCATGCTGAAAAAGCTTTAATTTTCTTTGAGGATAGAAGTCAGGGAAAGCTTCTTTGGAAAAACAGGGGTTGGACCACGGTCGGAAAATTCTATGCGAAGTTTGAAAATTGGAACCACACCAAACACTCTGTACCAAGATTGCTCCCGAGTTATAGCGGATGGACGAAATTCACAGGTATTCCTCTACATTCCTGGAATTCAAATACTTTCTCTCAAATTGGGGATGCTGTGGAGGTTTGGTTGACGTAGCTCGGGAAACAAAAGAAAAGACTAATCTTATTGAAGTCTCAATAAAAATCAAATACAACTTCAGGATTTATACCAGCAACCATTAACATAGTTGATGAAGAAGGAAATAGATTCCTAGTCCAGTCCATATAGTGCAGTCGGAAGGAAGGTGGATGACAGAAAGAAATCCAAGAATACATGGGACTTTCATCAGAGAAGCAGCCAACAACTTTGATGAATTCAATTGGAAAAAGGAGCAATATTTGTTCATAGGAAATGTGGCAATTTCACCTAAGAAAGTCATGCCGGAAAACTACCATAAGGAAGATTCTGAACAGAAAGCTTACAGGAAAAGCCCTCCAACGAAAGAAAAGAAAAGAATAATGCAATGATGAGAAATTTGAACTATGATGGAGACAATGATGGTAGTGGGACAAGACAGAAGGAAGATGACAACAACGAAAAATATTTGAATGAAAAAAAGAGAAGTTCACATCAAATAACCCCCTTCAACTCGAATCGTAAAGTCTCTTTTACCTCTCTATAAAATAAGATTTATTTTTTTTGATCCTAGAAGCACACCAATGAAGCCTATCAGAATCAGAAGCACAGAAGAAAGCCCTCAAGAAGCCCAAACAGGCAACACCTGCAAAACAAAACAGAAAAAAGAAAAGCAAATTTTTAGGGTAAAAAGCCCTAAAAATCAAGAAGAAGCAAAGAAAGATGATGAAGGGCAAAAATGGGGAAACAATATCCGATCCAACCAAAAGAAGGCAAAAAGAACATGGCTGAGTTGAAACTCACAGTGGACTTAGGTCCACTTTCTCTAATATCTGATGATTTAATCTCCAGTTCGGAATAATACTTCTCAACTCCTTTTCCACCATCACCTATACAATCAAACATTGTTAGAGACAGTGTAGGACCTATGATGATCAGTGACCGTGAAGAGCAAAATATGAAAGCTACAGAACAAAACACAGAGGAGAGACTTTCAAGCAAAAAGTTGTGGAATGGTTAAAAGACAACAATTTGAAATTAGCTCCTAGTGTTAATATTGATGATGTAAATAATGGTATGAATGTTAACAATGAAATGATCAATGCTGAAATGGGTCGGTATGAAATGGAGAATCATATGTTTCTCCATGAAAGTTGTATGTTGGAACACTATAGGGTTAAGCTTGCCCTCCAAAAGAGCTCAAATAAAAAGCCTTGTTTCTAGTTATCTCCCCGACTTTGTGATCCTTATTGAAAACCAAACTTCAATCAGTCTTTAAGAAAATCATTAAATCGTTATGGAGTTATATCAACATTAAATCGCATTTTGTCCAAGTTGGTGGTAATTCTTGAGGTATCCGTATCATGTGGGATGATCTCATATTCTCAGTGATTGACCACATTGTGAGAAAGTTCTCTGTTTCTATCAAAGTTAGTTATCCAAATGAGACTTTTTGGTGGCTTTCTACCATATACGGACCTGCTAGTAGAAGAAGCAGAGCTGAATTCTAGGAAGAGCTTGAAGACTTAAAAAATATTTGTCTCCCAAACTGGCTTTTAGGTGGGGATTTTAACGTAGTGAGATGGCTTTCTGAAACTACTGCTGATAGCCCAGCTTCACAAAGCATGAAAAAATTCAATGCCTTCATTGACAGATGCAATCTTATTGATCCTACCCTAACAAATTCAAAATACACTTGGTCAAATTCGAGGAGTCAACCCACGCTATTAAGACTTGACAAATTTCTATACTCAAAGAATTAGGAAAATATTTTTACTGTGCACTATTGCAAAACTCTATCTAGAGTGACATCAGACCATTTTTCTATTGTGCTTGAAACCACCAACCTTAAATGGGGTCCTTGTCCTTTCAGATTCATAAATTTTTTCCTTCAAGATGTCGCGTTCAAAAAGAACTGAATTTTGGTGGAACAATACCCATCAAAGTGGTCACCCAGGATAATCTTTTATGAGAAGGCTGAAACAACTATCCAGTACCATCAAATCCTGGAGCAAAACACAAAAAGGTGTTATAGAGGAGGAGAAAAGAACATGGATAAAGAAAATTGATTCTATAGATAAACTGGAGAGTGAAAAAAAAAATCACTGAGACTTTTAAGTCTTCGCAGAACAACTCTAAAAGTTAATCTCAATCAACAGGCTTTGAAAGAAACTCAACTATGGGCCAAAAAATGCAAAATATTATGGGATATGGAAGGGAACGAAAATATTGCCTTCTTTCATTTGCTCAGCTAGACAACATCATTATAAGTATTATTGACAATAATAGGGTTGTCTGCACTACAAACGAGGATATTGTTAAGGCCTTTTTTGATCCATTTTGAGAACATCTACAATGACAATCATAGAGAGCTTTGGCTCATTGACAACTTATATTGGGCTCCTATTTCAAACTAGGTTACATAAGATCTTTGCAAGCCTTTTGTAGAAGATGAGGTTCTTTCTTCACTCGAAGATTTTTCCAACAATAAAACCCCCAAGTCCTGATGGTTTTACTATGGAATTCTTTAAAGCTTCATGAGATTATGGAAGTGTTCAAGGATTTTCATAACAATGGTATCATTAAACAAGGCTGTAAACATCACTTATATTGCCCTAATTGCAAAGGAATTGCAAAGGAGAAATGTTCCTTAATATTTGACTACAACCCATTAGTCTCACAACCTCTCTTTACAAGCTTATAGCTAAAGTCATGGCTGAAAGATTAAAAGCAACCTTGTTTGAGACTGTTTTTGAAAAACAAATGTACTTTGTCAAAGATAAGCAAATCACGGATGCCATTCTGATTGCAAAAGCAGTTGATTTCTGGAAAGCTAAGAAAGTAAAAGACTGTCATTAAGCTTAAAAAAGGGATTCCATCTTTTATGGAGAAAATGGATCAATTCATGCTTCAGTAGTGTCCAATAATCAGTTATCATCAATGGTAGACTTCATGGAAAATACAACCTACTAGAGGCATCCGACAAAGGGATCACCCCTTATCCCTTTTTATCTTTATCCTTGCTGTGGACTACCTAAGCAGACTTCTCAGCAACTTGGAGGCAAATGACAAAATTTAGGGGGTCAGATTCAATGAGGAACACAACCTTACACACTTGCCTTTTGCGGACGATATATTACTTTTTATTGAAGATCATGATGAATCGGTTGATAGCATGAGATCTAGATTTGCCATTCATCTCTTTGAACTTACATCTAGGCTAAGTGTTAATATGAACAAATCTACAATCCCCCTGTTAACACAGACTCTCATAGAACGAATTGTGTGGTGGCCAAATGGGGACTAAACTACACAATTCTTGCCTATCAACTATTTGGGTGTTCCATTGGGTGGTAAGCCTCTCTCAAATAACTTCTGAGTTGATATTACTGACAAAATTTCGCAGAAAAGTCAACAATTGGAAGTACTCCTATCTATCTTAAAGGTGGGAAGATAACTTTGATCAACTCCACTTGCTAGTCTCCCAACCTATCAACTGTCGATTTTCAAAGCCCCTATAATTGTTTGCAAAAATATTGAGAAAACATGGAGAAATTTTTTATGGAAAAACTCAAATGACAAGCACAATATGCATCTTGTGAGATTGTTTGTTATTACATCTTCTAAGGATAAGGGTGGCCTTGGCATTAGTAGGGTTATGGACACAAATTTTGGTCTTCTTTGTAAATGGCTGTGGAGATGAAAACAACCATATGCGGAAGCGCATCATCCTGACTAAATATGAACAAACATTTGTGGAGAGATTCCTATTAAAAGTAGGTTCATCAATCTCATAGCCCGTTGGAGGTCAATTGTAAAAGGTGTTAACTGGTTTCTCCCTTAAATAAAATGGAAAGTAATTAAAACTGTGGCATTACTCTTTCCTTTTGGCATGGCCGCTGACATGAGAACAACCCTTTGTTCTTATACCACTACAAGAAATATCAGTTACGATAGCATAAAAAAAACGCTATTGTGATTTTCAATAGCGTTTTCGAAATGCCATCGTAGCCGATATTATTGAAAGTCCATGAATTTTTATAGCATTTTTACAACGCTGTGCAAAATGTTATGATATGTCTCTATTGATAGCACGTATATGATGCTATCAATGCTTTTATAACGTGGAAAAAAAACGCTATTGAAAATTAGATAGCGTTTTTTATTGCGTTGGAGAAATTGTTATCAAAATGTTTCAATAACATTGGAAAAATGCTATAAAAGACATTTTATAGCATTTTTTATTACGTTCGAAAAACGTTATCAAAACGTTTCAATAGCTATTTTAATAACATTGAAAAAGCGCTATCAAAATGTTTTAATAGTGTTTTGATAACATTGAAAAAATGTTATAAAAGACTTTTTGTAGCATTTTTATTGCGTTCGAAAAAATATTATCAAAACCATTCAAAGAATTCTCTGTCACGAGTAATATCAAAGTGTAAGCAAAGTTTTGAAACTCAAAACTAGTTTTAAAAACTCATTTTTGTTATTGAAATTTAATGATGGAAAATTGTTATCGAAATTGTTTTAAGAAATATTGATATATGAAAGCAATGGAAATAAGAGCATCACGCAACAAAATTTACTTTGAATAAGCTAAAACAACACTGCTTTATGCTAATGGCCAAAACCAGAAATTAATAAACAATTCAACTCCATAAGTTTGGTATTCAAAATTTAGAAACATATTGAGAAAATTGTACTATTCAAGCCGTTCAAATATCAAACAAAAATAAGACTGACAAAACAAGGCAAAAGTTCAAAGGGGAGAAAATTCTAAGAGCCACCCTTGAGATCATTAACCACATCGTATGGAATGGAAAGACACAATCTCCATTAAAGCACCTTCAACCATGAACCCTGGTTTGGGACCTTCCGATTGCCTCTTGGTGCAGTTGGTTGCGCCTTTGGCCTTGGCTTCCGCCTTTAGCTCATCATTCTTCACCTTCCTCAAGCGAAATTATTCTTGGTGCATCGAGAAGGTTGCACATGCTCGACTCCGACATGAATTCTTTTCTTAATAATTCTGCTCGACCTACAAAATCCATTATGAACATCACAAGTTTAATAAGAAAAAGAGTCCAAATCATAATGGAACTTTCTCTCATCAGATTC
>JBBPDI010077172.1:0-14906 GCA_037974545.1 Cucumis variabilis | reverse complement strand
TTTAAACCTTGTATTCATATTTCTCTATGAATACAACATTTCTCTCCTCATTTGAGAGAGTAATCATTTTGGTAAAAAGTTTGACTTTTGGTTTACACCAATTTACTATTTTACATTCATCTTTTATTTTTTATTTTTTGTTGAAGTGTTTATTATTTTCTTTTCAAACTAAAATAGTTCACAACTCAAATACATACTATTATAATCCAAACTAAAATAATCTGTAAGGTCCTGATCATGTTCTGTCTTACACGATAAGATTTCATGCGACAATAATGTCCTATGCGATGAGGCCGTCACACGAAAAGGTTGGTGGTTCAAGAGATTGCATGGTAAATTGCGTCTTACATTTTAAGTTATGTGATGAGAAAGCTATACAATGAACTTCCATGCAATTTGAGCTTCCTTCATCCGAAAGTAGTGATGTCATCCTCGTGTAAGAAGGTTGACGATTGATTTGACTTTGCCGTCCAATCCAAATTCAAAATAAGGAAATGGCAGTGACATGTAGCGTTCTGACATTGGCTAATTCTCATCGTCGGGCAGAAGTAATCATTTTTGCATGGAAAGTGTAACCATAGAGACTTATAAATAGATGAATTCTGACCGTTTTGAAGTTGCATGCTTTTATCTTGTGTTCACTTAAGAAAGAATTGAGATAATCTCAAGATTTTCAGAGATTCATCGCAAGCTTGAATCAGACAAGAAATTGCAAGGAAGTTCTCCACTAAAGAGCTAGGCGAAGAAGTTAGCTAATTATGAATGGTTTTTCCTAAAAATGTTTTCAGAAATAAAATTATTTCTAATATGTTTAAATCCTTGAATGTATTTCTATAGAAACTCTGAGTTAAATGATTTTTCTTATGCCTTCTCATTTCTTAAAATACATGTGATTTACATCAATCAATATGAATTGAAATGATGACATGAGATGATCTTGTGTGCCCTATGCAATGAGATTTCTCACACTTGTTGTGTGTTATAGTGTGGGATGTCTTATCCTTGGCTATGTGATCTTATATAAGATGCTCTATTCTTGTTTTGTGATTTAGAATAAAATGTTTCATACTTTTTGTGTCACGATCTTTGATAACGTGTAGAAATACACGTTATTACAGCCTCTTTTATTAAAATAATGAGGCTAAAATTAGAAAGAAGTATATCAAAATGCGTAGTTTGTATTGAAATTGCATAAATACTTGGAAATATACTTTACATAAATGTCCATGCCTGCTTTTACCCTGTTTTTAGTGTCTCAACTCAGAATTAAAAAGAAGAAAGAAACTAGTGAATCGTAGAAGAACTCACACAAACATTACGCGATTGAAACCCCATTTAGCGAGTACAATTTCTCGATGAGGAACCATGTCATCACGCGAGGAAGGTTCACTAGAAGACAAGAATGGTAGTTGAAGATGATGTGACTCATCACTGACAACTTTTGGCGGACGACGCTGACATGCTCATAGGAATAGAAATTTTTCACTAAAAGTGTCTATAAAAGAACTCCTTCTTCACCAAGGAAAGCATGCTTGAATAAGACAAACAAAATGGATATTTCTGGTACGTGAATGGGCCAAAGTCGAGGTAGAGACGGAAAGGAATAATCTTTCCACTATTTGTAAAGAGTAGTTTTCTTCTTCTTCTCCGGTCATACTGTAAGTGAGAGCTTAACGTCTGAATGGTGAAGGTTCCATTTCCCATTTCCTCTAACTTGTATTCTTTTTCCATTCTTCTATCTTTCATTTTTGTATTCTTTGTGTAATATTTATACTGCTCATATTATATAATGGCTGAAGGCCTATATTTTTTATATATATTACATGTTTATACTTTTTCAATCCATCATATCTCTACTTTCATCAGTTAATGTGTTATTGATAGTTTAGGTCGGTGATGAGTTTTTGATAGGAAGTTTCGCTTATCAGTCTTATCACGTTAGTTGAGCTATTCTCATCATTGGCTAGCATAAATCACCAACTACCCGAGAGGGTAAGTAGCAAGGACATGGCTAACACATGCAAATTTCTCTTTCTTTACGAGACAACTTCCATCACTTGTATTCCAAAAGGTGAGCAAGTGTGGGCATTAGGCACTGAAAGGTTGCTGTCCTTAATCATAAAGTTCTATACGCCTCATAAGTAAACTCTTCTAGATATATTTGGTCTAATCACACTTAGTCATGTGGATCCCAAAAGGTGACCATATGTAGCATTTAATGACTCTAAGGAGCATGCCTTAATCATAAGATTGTTGAGTAAGCTATATCGCATCAAGGTTATCGTATTACCTAACGTCGACGCAAGAAATGTTGCGTTAGGAAACAAGAGCTTTCCCAACATATAAGATATAGACGTCGGGGAACATATAGAAATTAATTTAATATGTACACATTCCCTGATGTGTGGCAGAGGAATGTTGGAGAAAGTGAAAAATAGTCGTTATGATTTCCACTTTTCCTGACGTGTGGTAGAGAACATTGAGGAAAGGTTAAATAATAGTTAAACATTTAACCTTTCCCCGACGTCCCTTTGCCACATGTGCGAAAAAAGTGGAAATAGTCATTAAATGTTTAATTATTACTTAACCTTTCCTTGACGTCTCTCTACCACACGTCGAGGAAAGGTGACGTATTGAAGTGACAAAGGTCACCTTTTCTCGACGTATGACAGAGAGACATTGGGGAAAGGTTAAATATTTATTTGAAAACGTGGCCTTTCCCCGACGTAAGTACGTAAATATGTCAAGGAAAGTCCACACTATTTCTTCCTCTTCAACATAAAACAGAATGAAAAACGAAATATAAAAGAAAATTGATTGAGAGAGAGGGAGAGGAGGAGAGTGTTGTCGTTGTCATCGTCGTCGTCGTCGAGAGTGTTGTTGTCCGTCTTCGCCGCTGCCAAAGTTTTTTTTTTTTTTGAAAAATTAAAAGATTACATTTGATTTAGATTTGTTATTGTGTATTAAATTTTGTTAAATTTGAATGTATATAAATTTGTATGATATAATGTATGTATATGTATATTTTAAGTAATATGAAAAATGTATGTATATGTATGTATATTTGGAATTTAGAAATTACTTTCATAATTATAAATGTATGTATGTATGTATATTATTTTTATGTAATTAGAAAAATATATAAATTTAAATAAAAATATATGAATTTAGGAAAATGTATGTATGTATATTTGTTTATTGAATTTAGAAAAATATGTACGGATTCGAACTTTGAATATGATAAGCAATGTATACGATATAAATATGTAACAATTTCATATTTGAATTTTAGAGTTCAATAAATGTATATGATATAATATTCAGCATTTAGAGTTTAGATTAAATTTGTATTGGTTATATTGAATTATGGTTTAGGGTTTATTGAATTTGAGATTCGGGGGTGTTTATCGAATTAAATATTGAATTATGAATTTCACCTTCAAATTGCATTTGAATGTTTGAAAATGTTAAATAGTCTAACTAAAAAGATTGACATATTTAGGAGAGGTCTACATACACCATTGAAGTGATCAGAGTGTTTAAAATAATGTTACACTACAAGAATTCAGACTTATCGCGATGCCAGAAACGACGTCGCTCAAAGCAACGTCAGTGTTAAGTAGCTTTTGCCGACATCATACCGAATACGTTGTAGTAAGAACCTTTCCCCGACTTCTAGGATCACAACGTTGTAGAAAGTTTACTAATTAATTTGTTAATTTACATTTTCGCGACGTACTTCTCGAACACGTCGCGAAAAGTTGAAACATTTCGTTTTTTTCGAGACTATTTGCGACGTCCATCTCCAACACGTCGGGGAAAGCTGAATATTTAATTTATTTTTTGACTTTCTTCGATGTGTCATTGAGAGACGTTGCAGAAAGTTCAAATATCAATTCAAATGATAAACTTTTCGTGACGCACGTCTGACGTATGTCCTAAAATGGTGAATATTTAATTTGTTTTTTAGACTTTTTGCGATGTGTTTCGGATACATGTCACGAAAAGTCTAAATATTAAATTCAAATGATAGATTTTTCGCAACACAGATGTTTTTAAATGTCGCAGAAAGTCTCGAACGGAATGAAACATTTCAACTTTCCCCGATGTCAAGGCATGACATGTCGCGAAAAGTGGAAACTAATAAATATAACATTCACTTTCGGCGACGTCAACGGTTCGCACATCACAGAAAGTTGAATAACGAATTTATTATTTCCAACTTTTCGCGACGTTTGACCTAGTGACATCGTTGAAATTCCAACAATCTGCGACGCGACTCTAACACACGTCGCAGAAAGTCAAACGTAATAAATTTGTTATTTGACTTTTGCGATGTGGCTGAGTAGACGTTGCAGAAAGTAAATATAATCCACGACGCCAATAACCTACCGCGTCACAAAAACAGCCTTTTTGCAACGTTTTTGAAGACGTCGCAGAAAGTCTTGGCTATTTCAACGTAGAATCTATTCGCAAACTCACGGAAGAGAAGGAAATTTGAGGGAAGAGAAGGAAATTTGAGAGAGAAAGGGAGAAAATTCGAGAGAGAAAGGAAGAGAAGGAGTCATTGTCATCGCTGTTGCCGCCTACTATCGCTGCACCGCCCACTGCCGCCGTCATTGCTCACTGCCGTCATCTTGAGTTTTTTTTTTTTTTGCATTTAGGTGTGTAAAGTGTATGTATATGTATATGTGTAGGTATATGTTTGTTGTGTATGTGTTATGTGTATATGTTTAGGGGGTGTGTATATGTATATGTAGGTATATTTTTATGTAAATATAATTTTATGTGTATGTGTATGTGTATGTATATGTATATGTAGGTATATTTTTATGTAAGTATAATTTTATGTGTTATATGTATATTTAATGTGTAATGTATATGTATGTAGAGTTTAGTGCATATGTATATGTATGTATATTTTTTTTATTACAATTAGAAAATTATACAAAACTTAAATAATGTATGAATTTAGAAAAATGTATGAATTTAGATGAAATTTGAATTTATTATATTGAACAATAGTTTAAGGTTTAGTAAATTTGAGATAAAGCTAAGGGGTCTTTATTGAATTCAATATTGAATTTGATATTGAATATAAATTTCATATTCAAATTACATTTGAATTTCATTTAAATTTTTAAAAATGTTAATTAACGTAACTAAAATGGAGTATGTATAAAACTAATGTAACATATTTATTTGTTAGGCCTTTTAACGAGATGGACAAGAGTTGGATGAAAATTAGAGATAGGCTTTCTGTTGAGTACAGAGAATGAGTTTTTCAGTTTTTAGAGATTGCAAAACATCACACAAATAATTATGGAAAAATAAGGTGTCCATGCAAGAAATGTATGAATTCAAACTGGAATTCCTTAGAGGGTGTGAGGTGACATCTATTAATCACTGGAATAGCCTCCTTCTATATAAACTGGGTGTATCATGGAGAGCCATTGACCTTAAACATTGGTATACAAACATTTAATGAAGGAACGAGTAGTAGTTACCCAAAAGCTGATGAAGGAACTAGCAGTAACTCAATAGTTGATGAAGAAACCAACAGTAACCCAGTTAATGAAGAAAATGAAATGTTGAATATGTTGCATGATTTACAAGCTGGTATTGAACAAGTAAAAGATAGGGAGAAAGATTTAGATTTAGAAGAAGACAGAACAAACAACGTATTTAAGGAGTTACTAAATCAAGCAAGTTGTGAGCTATACCCCGGGTGTTCTGAATTTTTTGGTTAAAATGATGCACATCAAGGTTCTCAATAGTTAGAACAACAAGTCCTTCAATATGATGTTAGAGTTAACATCCATAGTTTGTTCTATAAAGCCAAACGAAAATTGTGTGATTTGGGCTTAGGGTACGAGACTATTCATGCTTGTAAGTATGACTGTGTATTGTTCTGGAAGGAGTTCGAGGACTTGCAACATTATCTGACTTGTGGTGAGTCTCGATATAAGATTGATTCCAACAGATAAGGAAATAAAATTCCACAAAAGGTTTTGTGTTACTTTCCATTGATGCCAAGATTACAACGACTGTTTGTATCGCAAGAAAGTTCGACAGACATGCGATAGCATAAGGATAAACGAGTAGAAACAGAGGATGTGTTGAGACATCCAGCCGATGCAGAGGGATGAAAGCACTTTGATTCTGAATTTTTTGATTTTGCATTGGAGCCACAAAATGTTCGTTTGGGGTTAGTTTCAGATGGATTCAATCTGTTTGGTCATATGAGTACCTCGTACAGTATATGGCTTGTGGTGCTAATTCCATACAATTTTCCACCATGGAAATGCATGAAAGACTCAAATTTTTTCATGTCATTGCTCATTCCCAGTCCTAAATCTCTTGGTAGAGAAATTGATCCTTCGAGATTGATCAATCGGGTGGAAGATTGGCACTTTCTATGCGACCACTACATCACTCGACAGTTTCAGGTAATTAGTTATATACTTTTATGTTACAATATTTCATTTATTTAAAAGTATAACGTTTTAACCATCGTCATTTTTGGAATGAAGGAGCAATCAAATATGTGTAAGGTTGTTAGAGTGCGACAGCTTTACAACCACAGGAGCGACACAAAGTCGTTTTTTCAAAGACAAGTAGAGCTCACTGAATTGCACCGTCCTCCTATAGATCGTGTCGAGTTATTCAAAGAAACGCATGCTAGTAGTAGTGATGAGTTCATTTCACCAGTTGCAGAGGACACTTTTGTAAGTTTTAAAAAACTTTATGTTTGGTTATACTTTTAATTCTATGTTTTTAAGTCTGATCATCTCTCAAACTTATAAGCTTTTATTGTTGTTGTGTAGAATCAAATGGTGGATTTTTAGTGTCAGCCCATCCCAGAGGGTTTTGAACCACTAACTGAGGACGAGATATGCGAGACAGTTTTGGATAGACAACCAGGCTACTCAAAAGGTCTTGGTTGGGGCCCAAAACCCAAGTCTAGAACTGTCGCTTCATCTTCTTCCTCCAGTATGTATGACTATCAAGCACACACAACAGAAGTTAGCAAAATCACAGTGAGACTTGACAACGGTAATCGAATGCTCCAAGAACAACGCTTGAGAGAGACAGAGCGAGATCGATAAATGGTAGATCATGCACGATAAATAGAAGAGATGAAGAAGATGCTCAAAGAGATCAGTTGGGCACATAAATGCCCGTGATCACTTGGGTAACACACTTTTCAATATTTAATTTGTTTAACTTTTCATATGTGATATTCTAACAATACTTTCATGTTATTTGTAGGTTTGACGTCCATTACACTAGAGCATTAGATTTTAAGATTTTTTTTAATTTAATGTTTTGAATTATATAATTAACTTTTTGTATTGAACATATTTAATGTATCATTTCATTTCGTAATGAATAATATTTTCATTTTAGTCAGTTTACTACAAATTTTATTAAATCAGGGTTTTAGTAATGAATAAATAAAATTAAAAATAAAATTAAAATTAAAAACAAAAATAAATAAAAATCCTTTTGCAACATCGGCGTCGCGGAAGCCTTATACGACATATTGGACCGTGTGCGGGGAAACTTTCCTCGACGTGGGAGCGAGCTGTGTCATGGAAAGTATCCCTGACAGGCTTTCTGCAACGTGGATGTCGACATCGTGTACAATGTCACAGTAGCCTTTCGTGAAGTTGTTTGGGGTTTTTGGCGACGTTACACGGCATTGGAGAAGACCGTAATTATTGTAGTGTTAGATAGTGTGTAGTTAATGGGAGATTGGACATAAATTATTCATAAAGTAAGTTTGAGTAGTTGGAGTATTTGAGAGAAGAGGTATAAAACTAATCTAACATATTTATTTATTATGGCTTTTAACTAGATGGACAAAAATTGGATGAAACTTAGAGATAGGTTTTCTGTTGAATATAGAGAAGGAGTTTTCCAATTTTTAGAGGTTGCAAAAGATCACACCAATAATTACGAAAAAATAAGGTGTTTATGTAAGAAATGTATGAATTCAAATTGAGACTTATTTGAGGGTGTGAGGTAACATCTATTAACCACTGGAATAGCCCCCCCTCCCTATATAAACTGGGTGTATCATGGAGAGCCCGTGAACTTGCACATAGATATGCAAAGATTTGATGAAGGAACGAGTAGTAGTAATCATTTTGATGAATGATCGGCACTAACCCACTTACTGAAGAAAATGAAATGTTGGATAGTTGCATGACTTACAAGTTGGTATTGAACATGTAGAAGAGATGGTTGAAGATTTAGATTTATAAGAAGACAAAACAAACGTGGTATTTAAGGAGTTACTAAATCAAGCAAGTTGTGACCTATACCCCGACTATTCAGAATTTTCATCACTAAACTTTTTCATTAAAATGATGCATGTGAAGGTTCTCAATGGTTGAAGCAACAAGTCCTTCTATATGATGGTAAAGTTAATAAAAAGTGCATTTCCAATGTGTGCTACCAACATCTTTAGTTCATTCTATGAAGCCAAACGAAAATTGGGTAATTTGGGCCTATGGTACAAGCTATTCATGCTTGTAAGTATGATTGTGTATTGTTCTGGAAAAGTTTGACGATTTGCAACAATGTCCAACTTGTGGTGAGTCTTGGTACCAGATTAATTCCAACAGATTAGGAAAGAAAATTCCACAAAAAGTATTGTGGGTCAAGCGATGATTAATAACAGTATTTTTTTTACGTATACACATTTAGTCATTTTTCTATACATTAATTACGTTGTGATACTCACATTTGTTTAATGTTTGTTGATTTTATGTCTACAGGAATTATATCTAACTTTCTGAGTAGTACGCATGAGGAATACTATTTCCTTGATTTAGACTCGTTAGATAATGCAGGCGATTCGTATTCAGTGAGCGACACTTCAGGTTCGTAATAATGATCATTTTCAGTACATCCCCCTCAACCAGCTTCCACTCCCGCTACGAAAACTGTACGACAACATTTATGAAATATAGATGTCGAGCGGTACGTACAGAAGAATGGTAGAATCTCCATTTCAATTCTCCTAAAAGGGATAGACCTGTCTCAACACACTCCCCTCGTTTTAGTTGCACGATCAGTGTGTTAAACAAAACACATTTCTGATTTAGACCTTAAAGTAGGCAGATATACCATGAAAGTGCATCGAGGTCGTCAAAGGTGGCCTAGCGGTAAGTCTGTAAATTCATAAGCACTTGTATATATTTCAATTACCTATAAAAGACTGATATGAAACCTATTTCTTTGCAAAAATTATTCATGTTCAATTTAAACAATATAACACTTAATCAGTTTGTTAAGCATAAAATGCTCACTGTGTGGAAGGAATTCAGCGAAGATAACCATCGACATTTCAAGAAGTTTAACGATTCCGAACAAGCACAGACAAACTCACTCTGAGATTGATTGATCGGGTGCAAGATTGGCATTTTCTCTTTGACCACTACATCACTTGACAGTTTCGAGTAATTTATATAGTTTTACATTGAAATCAATTAAGATTTCTTTATTTAATTTGTTTGAAAGTATAACGTTTTGATCATTGTCATTTTTTAAATGTAGGAGCAATAGAAAATGTACATGGTTGTTAGGGAGCAGTAGCCTTACAACCAAAGGTCCGACACAAAAGAGTTTCTTCAAAGACAAACAGAGCTTATTGAACTACGCGGTCGTTCTATGGATTGTGTCGAGTGATTCAGAGAAATGCATGCCAGTAGTACTAGCGAGTTCGTTTCACTAGCAGCAGATTACACTTTTGTAAGTTTAAGAAAACTTTTTGATTTATTATACTTTCAATTCCGTTTTTAATTATGATCATCTCCCAAACTTACAAGCTTCTATTGTAGAATAAAATGGTAAAACTTCAGTCTCAACCTGTCCCAGAGGATTCTCAGCCACTATCTGAGGACAAGATATGGCAAGATCGTTTTGGATAGACGACCGGACTACTCAAAAGGTCTGAGTTGGGGCCCAACACCCAAGTCTAGGATGAGTTCCGTTTCATCTTCTTCCTCTAATATGTATTGCCACTAAGCACACATGGTGGAGATTAGTGAACTAAAGGCAAGCCTTGAAAATGCTAACTGCATGATTAAAGAACAACACTTAAGGGAGGAAGAGTGGGATCGATAAATAGTGGACCATGCACGACAAATGGAAGAGATGAAGAAGATGATCGAGAGATGAGTCGGACATAAAGACGGCAATGATCACTTGGGGTACGTACTTTATAATATTTAATATTTTTAATTTTGCATATGTGATATTCTAACTCTACTTTTATGTCATTTGTAGGTTTGGCGTCCGTAACTAGAGCATAATATAGCTTTCAGTTTTTTATTTTGTTAATGTAATTATATTGAATTATGTAATTATTTTTGTATTGAACATATTTTGTGTACACTGTTTGTAATTAATTGAAATATTTTATTTTTCATAATTTACAGCAAATTTTGTTAACTTGCAAAGTGGAACCAAAAAACAATAATTACAAAAAGAAAAAAGAAATAAAATAAAATAAATAATAAATTAACTAACTAAAAAATAATATTAAAAGCCTTCCCCAATGCACATCGCACATCAAGGAAAATTAACGTTGGGGAAAGCCTCCCCAACGTGCTAACAACGTGTGCCAGTGAACGTTTCTCCATTGTCAACGTGATCTGCATTGGGAAAAGTATCTCCGACATACTTTTCTCAATGTACTTTTTGAGGCTGACTTCTATGTCGGGGTAACCTTCCTCGACATTTTTTTGTGTTTTTTCAACGTGGGACAGTGTCGGGGAAGATCCTATTTCTTGTAGTGTCTCTTTCTCGCATACAAGTTAGTTCACATATTCATCTCACATCCATTTCCACCCCTTATAGATTTTCTAGGCATATTTAAGTAGTACTATTTCCATTATTATTCTTTTATATATTAATTGTTTATTATTTTATATTGCCTAATCGATAAGTAGATCCTAAAACTAAGATTTGATATCAATTTCCCGTGTTTGACTTTGGACCACCTAGATAAACCTATTGTTTTGCTTATACTTGGGCAAGCAGTAGAAAAACTTGTATTCAACAATGACTCTGTAGTTATGGGATGAAAAGATACATGGTGAGTACTTCACATTAATTGATCATGACCAATGAATTATCACATAGACACTCATAGAGAACAACCACAAATGAACCAATCTTGTGTGGGATGTTCTTTGTTCGTTATTTGATCTGGCATTGGAAGACTCATTATACGTGATGAAATTTATGAAAATTTGCTGAGTGCGTTGAGACTGCTCCGCATAGCTACAACTCGACAAAAAAGTGTGGTAAACGCTTGAGCTGAGGAAATGATACAAAGATGTAATTAACTATGCAAAATGATTTTGTGTTATGATTATATGATGGGTCGATGAAAAATGTATTTCTATGCAATATGAACCTTTATGTATGATTTGAAAGGATTGATTTCAATGTCATTTCAAAATGTTTGATGTTAAGATTTGAATTGTGTTAATTGCCTAACGCATTGAAATGATATGGTTTAAGACTCAATGTTTTATTATTGAAATGAAAATTATTTGTATTGCTTGATTTATAACGCGTTACGACAAGATTTGACTTATTAAATGTATTGATAAAAGACCCCATCAAGAAACAAGAAACAGAAACAGTTATCAAACACATTTTTGTTTCTTGTTCTAAAACAAAGAAGGGATAGGAAATCTAGAACAGGGAACACGAAACAAGAAACAAGGAACGGAAACGTTACGGGCCCGTAGCAGTTAGGATATAAAGAGTTTTTTTGTGACAAGATTGGCTCTTATCATGTGTGAAGTGTTGGGAATGATCATCATTGTACTACTTTATAATTGATGTTTCAATTAAAAATTAATAATTATTTATTTATTTTATAACTCTAATAATTATTCTTTATATATATACATGTGTGTGTGTGTGTGTGTGTGTGTGTGTATATATATTGTAAAGAAAAGATTTGGGGGTAGAGTTCTTCTTCTTGGAAAAAAAACCTGAGTTCCTTCCCATGAGCAATCTTTCCTTTTGATCACTCCTAACTTCGGTGAGTGCACGCTTGAGTTGAAAAAGTTGTGTTAACCTTCTGTAAAAATCGGTATAAGCCATTTAGTACCGAGGTTGCATCGAATTTTAGTGACCGAGTTTTGCTTTCAAGGCACGACACAACTAAAAATCAACAATGACCAACTTTTGATTTTCGTACATTTTGAAAGCAAAATTTTTCAAATGTTAATCAGATCTGAAAAGAGAAAAAAACAACCTGCACTCAATCGAATTGATCATTTTCAGTGATTTAGCAATTTTGTTCCTTTCTCTGTCATGGTGATTATCTACGACTACAAAGAGAAGGAAGAAATCCCAAGATCTGGGATGACGACTAGATTTGAGATAACAAACTGCAGCGGCAAACAAAAAAAAGAAGGAAAAACTCCAATCGAAAGTAGGTTGCACTGTTCAGGTTGGTAGCTAGGGTTCCGTCTAAGGTATGGTTAAATTTTAATCGGCGAAGACCACTGTTGAGGTCTTTTATTCTACCTCTATATATAAATAATTGTAGTGAAAGAACAATATTATCAATTCCTTTTACTCCATCGTCCATGTCGCAATTTCAAAGTAGAAAGGATAGAGCACATGCCTGATTTTGCAACTTGGACCATTTTGGGTCAACTATTTACTTCACTTTTTCTTTTTGTCGTTTAAGTTTTGGAATCAGCATGTGTTGAACTTACATGAAGCAATTGTCAGATGTTTTGGCTTTGTGATTTCTGAAAGTGGCTTTGCTTTATAAACGTTATTTGCTTTTGGTTTATGAATGTGGAATTTCTTATTATAGATTAATTTTTTTTGTTGAAATACGCTGGAATTAATTTTTATTGGATGGATGAATTTTTTTTAATTAGTATTATTTGTTGATTTCAAATGATTTTGCATGTGTTTTAAGTTTTGGGAGATCGTGAATCTACAATTGGTGATTGATTTCATGCTCTTGGTGATTTGTTATCATTCTCTGTCTTTATGGTTGTATCATTCTCTATCGTTATGGTTGTATCATTCTCATAAAGTGGTATATTATGTAAAGAACAAAGGAGAGGGCAGGTTCAACTCTAGATGTTTGAGTTGTTATGTAATATGTTCTATTTAAAGTTTCATAAACGAAAGATGTAAAGGAGAGGGCATGTTCAACTATTGATGAATATCTTGGTAACTTACTAGTAGTTGGGCTAAATTTTAGGAGTAATTTTCTAAAATTACTATTTATTTTAGAAAGTTACTATTTATTTGACTAGTAAATGATAATTTATTGTGCAAAGAATTGGAATATCTAATGCATGAAAAATCTTGAACTTTTTATAAATTGGTATTATGTGACACATTTAGTTTTGAATATTTGCGCGTAATAAATTAGAAATTAATAACTAAATAAATTAGTGAACAACTTAGCATTTTGAGTTTTCACTATGTGATGGAAAGTTTTCAGCTTACCATATATATAATTTTTCAAATATTGTTAATTTGGATAAAAATGGTATTGAAATTTTCTTGTGAAGATATTTTGATTGGTAAATTATTTTACGAATATGAATTAAAGTGAGCCTTTTATGGTTAAGTTTGAATGGATTTTACATAGGTTTGTTTCCACAAATTTAATTTGTATATATGGTATAAGAATTTAACCAGTTTATTTTTATGTTATATTGGAGGATAATGTACTATAATATTTTGTATAGTCTGACAAATTTTTGTTATAGTAATGAATGCTATCGTGATGAACTTGAATTAGTTTATGCATTCACAGATGGTACATAGAACTAAAAGCGGAAATTTAATTCAACAAAGAGATCATGAATACCTTAGAATGAAGTTTTGTGAACTAAATGAATTTTCTCATGAAATTTGTTTCCCTTCAACCAAATGGGATTGTCGAACTTTGGATATGTTAGGCACCTAAATATTTGGAAGTGTGGAGGTGTCCCCAACTAAGATAGCATATCATGTAGGGGTGAAATCGGGTTGGGTTAGATTGGGTTGGGAGACATTCTCAACCCAACCCATATTTTTGGATTATTTGGGTTGTCAACTCGAATAACCTGAATTTAGTTTCTAACCCAACCCAACCCAACCCGTAAAATATGGGTTGGATTGGGTTGGGTTGAGTTGTCGGGTTGTATAGTTTTTTTTTTCGTTTCTATTTTCTAATAGTTATAAAAATTCAAAATTGCTACATTTAACTTTCAAACCTACACAATTCAAAATTTCATACAATAAATTCAAAATTTATATACCTAATTTATTTTTTTATTAAAAAATATATAATATATATTTTTTATTAATTTTCTTTATATATATATATATTATATTAATTCGGGTTGGGTTGGGTTGAACCGAATTTTTCAACCCTCCAACCCGAGACCCAACCCAATCCATATTTTAACCCAACCCAACCCAACTCTTATAATATGGGTTGGATAGTCTAGGTTATTCGGGTTCAACCCATATTCTTACACCCCTAATATCATGTATGTTCAAGAAATCCATAGTATGATTGAAAACTTTTGACTATGTATATATATTGATTATGCTCATAATAGTGTTGCACATAGATTTATATATTTAAATTAGTTTATGATTATTGAGATGTTATTGTGATCTACTTGAGCATGTCTATTAGCATGGTAGCATGAGTAGAAATAATAGTTCATGTATGTCATATTTGACAAAGTATATCATGAATCTCGCGTAATTTGGTTATTAATTTCCAAGAAGTTGAAAGTTTTACTATTACTTTTAATTAAGTTTGGCTGTACAACATTATTTGCATATTACTAAATTTTGCTAGTAGTATGAATATATGCAAACTCATTATTTATGAAGTGTTG
>JBBPDI010077145.1:0-14908 GCA_037974545.1 Cucumis variabilis | reverse complement strand
TGGATCAACTTCCCCAATCACCGTCATTTTCTTCTCTTTCATTTCCATCGAAATTGAATTCACCCCTTCAATAATAAACAATAAAATATGGTTTATAACTTGATTCACATTTTATAATTTATTATAGAATTTCACTTAAAATTACTATTATTATTGAACCAATTTTGATAAAAGGTTAATATCAATTGATCAAATTTAATATTTTTTAATAGTACATTAATTAAAATTGAATATCTAAAAGTACTAAGAAAATTTAACTAAATAATAATCATTATAATTTTAATAAAAAAAACTCTATCGAAATATATTTTTAAAATTTATAAAAAAAATACTATTAAATAACAAGAAGGGTTTTTCTTTTAGGAATTAACTACGAACTAAAATAATATATCTACTTCTAAATTTATATTTTAACCTAATTATGTAAACTAATGTTTGAATGACTAAATTTAATATTTATTAAAAGTACATTGACTTCAAATACATGAACAAAAACAACATAATAGTCACAAATAAACCACCGATTTCATTGTATCATGTCATATGAATTTTGGTTAAACCTACTATTATCTTTTTAACTCAAGGTAATGATTATATTGTGTTTTTAAAGTTTAAAATTTAAATCAACATATGCCTTCGTATTTGTTTTACTAACAAAAACACGTGTGGGTACAATAATTTACGTGTGAAAAAAGAAAAGCTACAAATCTTTTTTAATACTAAGGGCTTGCTCTTAGATTGCTAATGATAGCCTATGGTGGTTGTCACGACGACAACAATCAACGGTAACGATCACTGATCGTTACTTGTATATGGTGGGATGCGACATTCCATAAGAGAGGGAGGGTGGTGTGAGATCTATAATTTTCTATATCATCAAAATTGAAGAAAAATTTTAAACTAAACATGAAAAGGAATTTTCGTTTTCTATAATTTAGATTCTTAAAGATGTGTTTGGAATATATTTTCAAGCCTTTAATTTAAAAAATAAGTCATAGCTTCATAACTTTAATTTGGAGAAAACTAACCAATCAAAATTGTTTAAAATAAAATAGTTTTTGAACTATATTTTAAACAATCTTCACTAAAAAATATAAATAAATAACAATGAATTTCTTAAAAAATACTTTTTTTTCTTCTTCTTCCTCTTTTTCTTAAGTCTGTTTTAGTTAGAAGTGATTATTGAATTCTATAAATATAATAAAAATATTTTAGGTGAAATGTTCTGACTAAATATGATCTTAAATTTCAACAAAACTTAATCAAATCCAGCTGTGAAATTATTACATAGATTATTAACTAATAATTACCTTCTAGTTCAGAAACTATCTTCATAGCTTTTCTCCTCTCTTTTTCATCATAGAGCAACATTTCCAGCACTATTTTCTGCCCACAAAAATGAACTTGTGCACATATTAGTAATTTAGTTAGAGTTAACTATTTTCTTTTATTTGTAGTTGAAACAATAATAATAATAGAAAAAAGCACATTTAATGATGGTTATTAATTAATTATTGAAAAAAGCACTTCTTTAATATATGTTCATACTTATTTAATAAAATCCAATAATCGACCCTACATATATCATGAACCACTTTATAACATCAACATAAGTACATAACAAACTATCAATAGAACCGAAATCTATGTTTATTAATTCTAAAAATTTTAAATATTAGAATAAACCTTGCTTCTATAAAAGCTAGAGATTTAATCTCGAGGCAAAACAAATAACACACTAAATAAATAAAGGATTTCTTTGCCAAAAAATAATAATAAAAACAAAAACTATTTACATTGCACAAAAAAAATTTCCATAAATAAAATGTGAATAATTTAATATATTGCTCCAAAATTAGAATTTCAAATAAATCATTTTGATTTGAAAAAAAGGTGAAGTTTCTAACCTTCACCTCCATGGAGAGGGAAAGAGCAGAGTTGAAGAAAATTTTAGGAGCAAAGACTGTAAATGATATTATTATGATTACTAATAATAAAATGAAACTATTTTATAGGGAAATTGAAAGTGCATAGAAATAGAAAAGTCAGTATAATTTGAAAGAAAATTAAATTGGAGGAGGAATATTTATATATCGTTTTAAAGACAGTGAAGAAGACAAATTAAAAGATCGAAAATGAAATTTTGATGGACAATATTGCATTAAATATGAATATAATGTTGAACGTGTTGTTTGGTTTAAGTTTAACTTGAAGTGTCCTTTGGTTTAATTTCCACGAAACTACTAGTCATGAAAACCATATTTCCAAGCCAGAAGATCACTTTGAAGATAATAATCTCGAATAATTTCAAAACTTACTCTTCAGAATAACAAATCATAGATATAAAAAAATCTAAAATTATTATTTTAGACATTTCTTTCCAATATGCAATACGAAATAGGGGCGTAAACTTAATTCGGATTGCCAATCCAAACAATTCGAAAATATGGGTTGGGTTGAGAATGTCTCCCAACCTAACCCAACTCAATTACACCAATGCACGAAATGACCTTAGCAGCTATTGACTACAAGATACATCAAAAGTTAACCATTTGACTTTGAAAAGTCAACTCTTTGACCAGTAATATATTAAAATGTTATTTGAATTTCGAGAAAATGAATGCGGATTCATGCTTGGGAGATCAAAATTAGTCAAGATGAACAAAATGGTAAAAAGTCAAAACGTTGACTTTTGACTTGAAAAATCAAAGTTTGACTCTAACTAATTGAGAAAAAGACCATTTTACCCTTGGTTGAAAAATCTAACGATATTATTGGATAATTCTACCAAGGATAGTGGGCCAGTTGCCTTATTCGAAGACAATAAGCTTACTAATGGTTAATGAATTATAAGTGACGGGCCTTGGTGATATATGGTCATGCAATTTGCATGCAAATTCTCTATAAAATGATCCTTTCATTTGATGAATAAAAAGTTTGGTCATTTTTAGTTTTAGGTTAAGATCTTCCATTAAAACTTTTGTCTCACTAAGAAGGTTCCTTCACCAAACCCTAATCCATATTTTCCATATTTTTCTCTGTCCCAATTTCTTCATCCATCGAGTCTTTTAATCGGGTTATGAGTTCAGAAAATAGTCAATCAATTCTAGTGGTGGTACGATTGAGTTCATGTGAAGAATTTTGAGTGAACGGAGCTACAAAGGTAAGATTTCACTTAACCCACTGCAGGAAATTCTGCATCTCCCAATGCCTATTTACACTGTCAAAACAAAGGATATCTCTTGACATAGAAAAAGATGCGTCGGTATATAGTATCTTTCCCGATGCATCATGTCAAGCGTCAGCATTAGACGCCCACTCCTGACGCCATTGGTCACTATGTTGGGATTTCCTTAGTATCTTTCGACGTGTACATAAGGGTGTTGGCATAAATAATGCATCTCCTGACGCGTATATAAAGCGCATCAGGAGATATTGGGATATTGGGGAATTCCTGATGCTTATAACCAAACTTGATACTTATTCTTGTTTAAATCATCCAAGTTTTAATATTAAATCTAACTCGAACATACTAACAAATTGAATCGTATCTTTGATGTAGATACAAATGCCAATAAAAGTAGTAGTCTTTCTATCTAATAATAAGTGTAAATCCTTTTAATTTTTTTCAGTAGGATTCTCAACATGACTTCACAAAAGTATCTATGATCAAGAACTTCAATCTCCTAGTGGTTTTTTTAATTATGCTAAAGCTTCTCGTAGTTTTCTTTCATATATCGATTAATGTGATGTTATATCTTATTGTATGAAATACAAAATTACTCAAGATTTTGGTTCATGAAATAAAATTGATTTAAGAATTTTACTAGATTAATGTTTGAAGGACGTCAAAATTAATTTATTATTATTAATTTTTTGTTATAAAACACAATAAACTTCAAGTTTTATATTATATGAGAGGAGGAAAACCAGTTAGCAATCTTAATCTTGAGAAGAATGGCGTACTTGACGCTCAAGGATGCAGCAGGAATGCCATTCATAGGCCAAACAATAAGGGTGCCACCAGTCAGGACAGAAGCTAAATTATTAGTGGACGGAGTGGACATAGAAGTATTTGAAGGCGTGACCCAACCAAGAAATAGATTGATATTAGATAGAGAGATCACAACTTGACATCCACGTACATGAATGGTATGATAATCAGTGCTACTGGGGTCATTAAAATTAGACGGCAGATTTGCAATAACTTTCCGAATTAACTTGGAATAGAATGGGCCAACATTCAAAATGGTTTGAGAGAGACTAGACCGACTAATCAAATCCATAATGCCAACATAAGACTGATGCTTATCAGAGATTCACTTCATCCGCCAATTGTCTTTGCACCACATATTTCTACCTTTGAGCATTTTCTTCATGATGAAAGGAAATGCCATCAATAGGAACCGAAGGAACATTACAAGGAAGCTTTCTTCAACCAGTCTTAGTGGTGACAACTTGAGGCTCTGTGGAGCTTTTGGACTTCTATGGGAGTGTGTGGACAGAATCCTCTACCACAAAATGAGATGGAACAGATCCATGATCCAATGTCGAAGAAGGAGCAGATGGGCCACTCGAAACATCAAGAGTATAAGATACATGACGTATGGTGCCCAAGGGAGGATCCAAGGGATGTTGTTGGGGCAGAGTTTCAGAGGAACTACTAGTAGAGTCAGATAAGCTCTTGGAAGACCACGTAGGCACAAGTCCTTTTCCTTTAGAAGGAGAAGGAATCAAACCCTTTCCATGGATCTTGGAAGCGGAAGAAGTCAAACCAAAATGTATTTTCAGTAACCCAGCCAAAGGAACAACATCACGTGAAACAGACGCAGAATTCGAATCAGATGGCACAAGAGAAACACTAGGCTCTTCAACATGAATATAGGAAGAGCTATTAGAACTAATGGTTTGAGGAATCTTACTGTGATCAACAATCTGAGCATACAAATGGCGTAGATGAATACTTTTAAACCATTTACCACGCATTCACACCTCGTGCATGTTGAGACGAACAACAATATCGTGTGGATTAATAGGGGGTTCTTGATAATATCCTCAGCGTGTACTCACCATCGTGAATGCATAAGACTTCTTGAAGACGGTAGAGTTTCTCCCAAAAACGGTTCCTGTCGTTCTCCAAAATTGAAATAAATAAAAGGCTACAAAATAAATGCACATGGGCCTCAATAAGAAGCGAGCTTGGACATGCTGAAAAGAGGCCCAGAAGAACAACACATTTATGAATTGTTAAGAGAGCTTTCGACAAACACCTAGTCTAGCTTGTAGGTGCTCAAAGGAAGCTGTATCAAGGGGTTTCGTGAAGATATCCACTAATTGAAGAGCTGACCGATCATGAGTGAGAGAAATAATCTTTTCTTTAACAAGGTCTCTAATAAAATGGTGGTGTATATCAATATGCTTGGTTCTACTATGTTGTACAGGATTCTTTAAAATATCAATGGCACTCATGTTGTCACAATAAAGATTCATAGTTTTCCTGAGATAAACCATACTCTTCAAGCATTTGTTTCATCCATATGAGCTGTGAGCATGCACTACCAGCTACAATGTATTCGACCTCTGCTGTAGAGAAGGACACAAAGTTCTGCTTTTTACTGAACCATGAGATTAGGTTCTTACCCAAGAAAAAACAATCGTTCGAAGTAGACTTCCTATCATTTGAACAATTAACCCAATCAACATCATAATATCCTACGAGGGACGAGTTGGTATTAAACAAGTAAAAGATACCATAATCATGAGTTCCATGAACATATTTGAGGATCCTTTTAACAATCAACAAATGTGAGCTATGGGGATCAGATTGAAATCGAGCACAAACTCCAACGACATAAGAAATATTAGGACGACTGGCAGTAAGATATAACAGACTTTCAATTACACTTCTGTAGACTTTAAGATCTACAGATTCTGCTGCACAGTCTTTAATAAGTTTTACTTGTGTAGCAGCTGGTGTTCGTTTGGATTGAGAAGACTCATGTCCAAACTTCTTAACCATATTCTTAGCATACTTCTCATGAGAAAGAAAAATACCATTATGATCTTGCTTGATTTTCAACCCAAGAAAAAAGGATAATTCTTCTACCATGTTCATCTCAAATTCAGACTGCATAATGTTAATAAAGCTATTTACATTATCATTAGGAAATCCGTCAAAGATAATATAATCAACGTATATCTGAGCTACAATGATGTCCTTATCCTTTTGGTTAATAAATAAGGTTATATCGAACCTTCATCGAACATATCCTTGTTAATGTAAGTAGATAATAAGTCGTTCATACCAGGCTCAAGGAGCTTGTTTGAGACCATACAGGGTCTTATTCAATTTGTACACATGATGTGAAAACACTTGATCAATAAACCCTTTGGGTTTGGTGACATAGACTTCTTCACTCAAGTACCCATTTAAGAAGGAACTTTTGACATCCATTTGACACAGTTTAATTTTTTGTATACTTGCAATGCTAAGTAACAAGCGTGTAGCTTTAAGATGAGTAATAGGGACAAATGTTTCATCAATATCCACTCCTTCAATCTGAGTATATCCTTGAGCAACCAAACGCACCTTGCTACAAGTAACACACCCTTGTTTATCTGTTTTGTTTTTTAATATCCACTTTATTCCTATAACATTAAAATTTTATGGTTTGGGCACCAGGGTTCAGACATTATTGAGTTGGAACTGAAGAAGTTTTTCTTGCATTGCACTTATCCAGAACTCATCTTTGAGAGCATCTGCGACTGATCCTGTTTCAATAGACGAAGAATAACAAACATTAGCAATTAACTTTGCATAATCAATGTGATCTTTCTTTCTGGTTGTAACTTCACTTTGCACATCACCAATAATACAACTTAGAGGATGATTCTTAGTCACATGAGATGGTGGAACTGCTTGTCGAATAGGGGTTTCAGTAGGAAGCTCAACATCAACCGTTCTTTGAGTGGACTCAGAGCTATTTTTTCATTGTCTGTAAGTTCAGGTATAGCATGCGGGACAACATCTGCACTTTGTGAATCACCAGTAGGTACTTCAGTATTTTGTATTAGCACGAATTCTTCATCATCCCAACATTTGAGTAAGAGCTTCTAATCATCATTCACAACAATATTAATAGTTTCCATTACAGACTGAGTCCTAGTGTTAAACACTTGGTAAGCTCGACTATTTGTAGAGTAACCCTCTCTATCTAACTTGACATCCAATTTTCTGTGATACTCTCTATTTGCAAGAATGTAACAGACACTGTAAAAAATATGGAAATACTTTACATTAGGTTTCTAACCTTTCCATAATTTATACAACGTCACGGTGGCTTCAATACGAATTGTCACTCGTTATGAATGTGACAGGTAGTGTGCATAGCTTTAGCCTAGAAGCGTAATGACAGATCCTTGGCATAAAGCATTACTCTGGCCATTTCTTGTAAAGCTGAATTCTTTCTTTCAACAATCCATCATGTTGCGAGGTTAAAGGAGATGAGTATTCATGAAAAATTCTTTCACTTTCACAAAAGGTGTCAAAATCGTCATTTTCAAATCCTTTTCCATAATCACTCCATAGTCTTACTATGTTTTTTCCTTGTTCATGTTGTAGACTTTTGCATAAATTTATACACAATTTAGTTGTCTCATATTTACTTCTTAAGAATCTAATCCAAGTGAAATAGAAGTAATCATCTACACAAACAAACACATATTTCTTCTTTCTCAAGCTTTTAGTTTGCATTGGACCCATAAGATCCATATGTACAAGTTCAAGCACTCTGGTAGTATACCATTCACTAAATGATTTTTGAGTAAATCGAATCTGTTTTCCACGTTGACAGTCTCCATAGAATAAGTGATTCTTTACATCACGTGTTGGTAGTCCTACAATTGCAACATGTTGAAGAGTTTTTCCTAGAGTACTTAGACTGATGTGCCCGAGTTTCTTATGCTATTGTTGTGTTAGATTTTCTTTTGATAGATTATAAAAATCAGTTTGATTTGAACTCCAATGATAACAATTGTCAGATTGTCGAATTCCTTTCATGATCTCAACATTGCACCCATTAGTTACCACATAGTTTTCTTTGCAAAAATTTACAGTATAACCTTAGTCACATAACTGACTTAAACTGATAAGGTTTGCATTAAGACCTTTGACATACCTTACATCATTCAGTCTATGAAGATGTTGGCCAACAATGTCCCCCTTTACTTGAATCCTTCCTTTAGCTCCGTCACCAAATGTCACATGCCCTGTTAAACATTCAATTAAATTAGAAAAATAGGAGTGATTCCCTGGCATATGTCTTGAACATTCACTATAAAAAAAACCAATCCTCTCGAGACACTTGAATTAATTTGTAGGCGATATTTTCCTTTTCTGAACATTGCTTGACTTTCCAATTTTTTTAAATAGTTTTGAAACTTTGAGTTCCATGAAGGAGTTTCAGTTTAGGATGACATGATGTCATGTTTCATTTATATTTGTGTTTATCTTTCAGTTTATAACAAAACGGTCTAATACGACCCCTTTTTCCACAATAGTGGCAAACCCATATCTGCAATGCAAAAGAGACTTTATTATACTATTGAGTACTAGAATTTCCTCCTACATTCTTATCACATGCTGGCACGAACATATTTTTATTTTTTTGTGTTTTTAGATGAGAAGCCATATTATAACCTAGACCTTGCTTAGTTGATTCAGTTCTTCCCATGGACAAAATCTGATCTAGACATTTAGTACCAGAATTCAACATTTTCACAGATTTCTGTAGCTGCTCATGCTCTGTTTGAACTTGCTTCAATTCAGTTTCAGGGAGGATATGACCGTTAGAAGTCTTTGATTTTCTTCCATTAGACCTTAAATCTTTTCTTTCTAAATAGCACGAGCTGATGTATCTTCTTACCATTGTTGTAGCATTTTATTATATGACAGATTCTCTTCAGTATGACAATTGAAATCTTCTTTGTCAGGTATAGGATCATCCTTTGTAACAATACTGATGAAGGCATTTGCAAAATCTTCCTCTTCAACAATTTCATCAGATTTTTCATCAGACAAAGTAGTACCAAAGCTTTTTTATTGTCTTCTCAGATAGGTTGGACATTCAACCTGATAATGGCCAAAACCTCCACACTCCATGCATTTGAATGATTTATTGTCTCTGGCATTTGGTCGTTCAAACTCTTTTCTTCTAAAGTTATTTTGGGTATGATTGTTTGATCCATAGTTGTTAGGACTGTTGATTTTCTTAATCACATTGGACAACTGCTTCGTTAGTAGGACAATCGATTCATTTACTTGGTCATTAGACAATTTTTCTTTCTCAAAAGATTCATCTTCATGTATAGATTGAAAAGCAACACCTTTCCCTTTACTTTCTTCTCTGTCTGATAAGGTAATTTCAAACGTACATAAGGATCCAAATAATTCATCAAGCGAAAGTGTAGTGATGTCATATGCTTCTTCAATGGCTATGACTTTCATGTCAAATCTTTTGGGAAGATATAGTAAAACTTTCCTAACAAGTTTAGATTCTGGGATTCCTTCACCAAGATTGAATGAATCATTGACAATTTTCAGAACTTGTACATTGTATTCAATTATAGTTTCTTCTTCGATCATTCTTAATGATTCGAACTTAGTTATCAACAACAGTAGGCGAGAGTTCTTTACTTTAGAGGTACCCTCAAATGCCACTTCAAGTGCTTTCCAGGCGTCTTTTGTTGTAATACTAGAATTTATTAATTTGAACACGTTCAGATCGACTCCATTATATATGGCGTTAAGTGCATAAGAATTTCCAAAGGACTCCTATTCTTCTGCATCTGTCCAGTCTTCCTCAAGTTTTGGAATAGACTTACCATCTACAGTAACTATTAGTGGTTTCCATCTAACTTTAACTGCTTTTCAGGCCTTTGCATCAAGTGACTTTAAAAATAAAATCATACGAGTCTTCCAATAAGAATAATTCTTTCCATCAAGTATGGATGGTCTTGTAGTTGATCCACCTTCTCTTAACATCTCCATTTATATCGAACTTAGATTTGATACCAATTGAAAAGTGAGACGATTAAATAACCCCTAGCTATATCAAAAGTATTTAAATACAGGCATAGCTAGGGTACACAAGAGACAATAAACACATAGCATTTTGGTAACCTAGTTCGGTAAATACAACCTACGTGTGGAGGGCTTTGTAGCTCATATAAGAAATATTATTAAGATCCAATGTTTGTAATCTTATCACAAAGGTTACATTAAAAAGTTACAACCATAACTTAAAAGTAAACTCAGGCTCCCCCTGAATGTAACAAGAATCTTTTCTAAGACTAGTCTAGGCTTCCCCTAACTTAGTGAATTGATCCCTCAATTCTGTGATCTTCATACATATTTCTTATCTTCTCGGATTTCACACCTCAACAAACAATCTTGAATAGAAAGTTAAATAACAAAGGTAATCATTATACCTTCAATAGGAATTGGTTGAAAAGACGAACTCGTATATTCTCAGTAGTACAAGATTTCTTCGTCAACCCCAAAAAGCAATCTCTCGACGTATATATATATATATATCCCCAGATATATTATGCAAATAACTTCTCCTATATTAGAAGTGTAACAAACTCACACAAAGTATAACAACCTCACACCAAAATTCCTAATTAATAGGAAAATCAAGTAACTTAATAGGACTTCATTATCTTTCAATAAAAATAATTTTTAAGAAAAATGATTTAATATATTTGATAAAATATCTTAAGAGAACCAATATTGATGAAGATGAAGAGGATACAATGGTAAGATTCCTTGGAGGAATGAATCGAGAATTAGCCAACCAAGTGTATAGACAAACTTACTTTGATATGAAAGAGTTGTTACATCGTGCTGTCAAAATTGAAGGACAGTTAGCTTAGGAGAAGATGCACTTCAAGAGGTATGTTTCTTCTAAATCTACTTCTTTTTCTACTACTAGTTGGCAAAAGAATTCAAACAGTGGAAAGGTGGATTTCAAACCTAAAGGAAAGATTGAGTTTGGAAAGAAAGATAAGGTTGAGAGCTCCAAGGATAAAGAAAAATTGGATGGATTTAAGGAAGTTCGAGAAAAGAATCGAGACATAAGATGTTGAAAATACCAAGGGATTGGACATATTTCTCGTGATTGTCCAAACAAAAGAACCATGATCGTTAAAAATGGTGAAGTTATCCTTGATGGAGAAGAAAGTGAGGAAGATGAGCTAATGGACAAAGCAATTGAAGAAAATGAAGAAGAACTAGAAGATGTGAGTTAATTGACACTTGGTACAAGAAGACTTCTTAGTGCTCAAGTTAAGGAAAATGTTATTAAATACCAAAGAGATAATCTTTTCCACTCAAGGTGTTTAGTTAATGGGATTCCTTGTAGTTTTGTAATTGACAATGGAAGTTGCACAAATGTTGTTAGTACGTTTCTTATCAAACAATTGCAAATTCCAACTCAACATCATCCTAAGCCTTACAGACTTCAATGGCTCAATGATAGTGGAACAATAAAGGTAGTTTCTCAAGCTCTGATTTCTTTCACCTTGGGAAAGTATAAAGACGAGGTCATATGTGATGTGTTACCTATGCATGCCAGAGATTTTTTGCTTGGCCGATCGTGACAATTTGATCAAAAGGTTTTGTATGATGGGTACTTGAATAGGTATTCTTTCACAAAATATGGAAAAAAACAACTCTTTTCCTTTATGTTTGAAGGATGTATTTTCTAATCAATTAAAGTTAGAGAGAAAAAAGAAAGATTTTGAAGAAAAAAATTAAGAGAAAAAAAAGAGTGAAGTGAAAAGTGAAAAACAAAATGAAAAGAAAAGAAGGTAAGGTGAGTTGTTTGACAAAAGTGAAAGAAGTGAGGAGGACAATATTTTCCCAAAACTCAATCTTTGTACTTATGTATAAAGAAGGGTATTTGCCTATAATGTTAACAACTTGTCTTTGCCTAGTGTGTTTCAATTTTTTTTGTAGGAATTTGAAGATGTATTTCAAGATGCAGCTTCTAAAGGATTATCACCTATTAGAGGTATTGAGCACAAGATAAACTTCATTCCCAGGGCTACCATTCCAAGTAGGCCATCCTATAGAGCAAATCCAACTGAGACCAAAGAAATTCAAACGCAAGTGGAGGAGCTCATGGAGAAGGGGTATGTACGAGAAAGCTTGAACCCATGTTCTGTACTGATTTTATATTAGTGCCAAAGAAGGATAGAACTTGGCGCATGTGTGTGGACTGTAGGACCATTAACAAAATCACTGTAAAGTATCATCATCCTATTCCTAGGCTAGATGATATGCTTGAATTGCATGGTTCATGTTTCTTTACAAAGATTGATTTGAAGTTCGGATATCATTAAATTAGAATGCATGAAGGGGATGAATGGAAAACTACCTTCAAAATTAAATTTTGTTTGTATGAATTGCTTGTTATAATTTTTGGTTTAACTAATGATCCTAGTATATTTATGTGTTTGATGAATCATGTTTTAAGAGAGTTTTTGGGAAAATTTGTTGTTTACTTTGATGATTTTTGATTTATTCAAAGACTTTTATTGATCATGAGAAGCATGTTAGGGCAATTTTAATTACATTTAGACAAGAGAGGCTTTATGCTAACTTAAGCAAGTGTCATTTTTGCATGAAAAAAGTTAACTTTCTTGGCTTCATAGTGGGTAAAACTTGAGTCAAAGTAGGTGAAGAAAAAGTTAAGGTAATTAGAGAATGACCAACACCCAAAAATGCAAGTGAGGTTAGGAGTTTTCATGGTCTTGCCAGTTTCTATAGAAGATTTATAAAGGATTTTAGTACTATCGCTGTACCATTGAATGATTTAGTGAAAAAGCATGTTGCCTTTAAATGTGGAGAAAAGCAAGAGAAAGCCTGCAAAGAACTTAAATATAAGTTGACTAATGCACATTACTTGTTTTGCTTAATTTTGATAAAACATTTGAAATTGAGTGTGATACAAGTGAGTTGGACATAGGTGTTGGTTTGATGCAAGACGGGAAGCCTTTAATGTATTTTAGTGAAAAATTAAGTGGGACAAGTTTGAATTACCCTACTTATGATAAAGAGTTGTTTGTTCTAATTCGTGCCTTGCAGGTATGGCAACATTACCTATAATCAAGAGAATTTGTGATTCACACTGATCATGGAAGCTTGAAGCACCTTAATGGACAAAGAAAACTGAATCGAAGGCACACACAATGGATTGAGTTCATTGAAACATTTCCCTATGTAATCAAATATAAGCAAGACAATGTAGTAGCTGATGCTTTGTCACGAAGGTACAATCTCTTTACTTCTCTTAGTGAAAAAATTCTTGAAGTTGAGCATGTTAAGGAGTTATATAGAGATGACACTAAGTTTGGAATGATTTATTCATCTTGTCTTGATGGAAAAGTTGGTGATGATTATTGTGTGTTTCATGATTTTTTATTAAAAAAAAGTAAACTTTGTGTTTCCAAGTGTTCTGTAAGAGAATTGCTTGTTAAAGAAGCTCATGGGGGTGGATTAATGGGGTATTTTGGAATTCATAAAACCTATGACATGTTACATGAGCATTTTTTTTGGCCTAAAATGAAACATGATGTTCATAAGGTTTGTAGTCAATGTTTTAAATGCAAAGAGGCTAAATCTAGATCACAACCCAATGGATTGTATACTCTCTTGAATGTGTCTAATGAACCTTAAACTGACATATCTATGGATTTTGTGCTTGATTCTCCACGAACTAAAAAGGGTAAGGATAGTATTTTTATTTTTGTGGATAAATTTAGTAAGATGACACATTTTATAGCACGTAACAAAATTGATGATGTTAATCATGTGGCTGACTTGTTCTTTAGAGAGGTTGTAAGGTTGCATGTAATTCCTAAAACTATTGTTAGTGATAGGGATGTAAAATTTTTAAGACAGTTTTAGAAAGTGTTGTGGGATAAGTTGGGGATGAAGTTGTTGTTTTCAACTACGTGTCATCCTCAAACTGATGGGAAAACCAAAGTGGTTAATAGAACCTTGGATTATTTACTTCAGGCAAGTATATCAAAGAGCATTAAGTCTTGGGAGGATTCTTTACCATTTGTTGAATTTTCATATAATAGAACAATTCATAGCACAACTCATTGTTCTCCTTTTGAAGTTGTTTATGGATTTAACCCATTTGCACCTCTTGATTTGCTGCCTATTCCTTCTACTATGTTTGTAAGTGATGCAGTTACAAACAAGGTAGAGTTGATCAATACATTGCACAAGGAAGTGAAGAAAGGATTGAAAAAAAATAACTCCAAAGTAGCTTCAAGAGTCAACAAAGGAAGAAGAGAACTGATTTTTAAATTGGGTGATTAGGTTTGGGTGCATTTTCGAAAGAAGGGATTTCAGTCTCAAAGAAAAATAAAGTTACATCCAAGAGGGGATGGATCTTTCCAAGTTCTTGAAAAAGTTAACAACAAGGAATACAAAATTGACCTTCCAGAAAAATATTTAGTAAGTTCTACTTTTAATATTGTTGACTTGAGTCCTTTTGATATAGGTGATCAATTTCTTGATTCGAGGATGAATCCTTTTGAAGAGGGGAAAAATAATGAGAATCATGGTGTTCCATTCGTTTCAAAAGGACCAATTACAATATCTAAAATATTAAAGATTCAACAATCATTCATTCTTCATGTTCAAGAATGGATAGAGTCGATTCATCGTGAATTTCATGTGTCACATACTAGTACAAGAGATGAAGGACAATTTGGAGTTAGGTCAATGTTTACTCGATTTAAGTGGACTATGGGGTAGACACTAAGCTTCCATGAAGCTAACAATTTGAAGACCTCATGACTTACTTAATATCACATTTTTATTGTATTT
>JBBPDI010077138.1:0-14911 GCA_037974545.1 Cucumis variabilis | reverse complement strand
ATATTAGACTCGATAATAATATTTTTAACATTCTTTAATTGATTCATGGATGCATATAAATTTATTTCTTTTAAAAACCGTATTGGGGTAACAAAGGTTTTGGTAAGATATCTCAAAACCGTATTGAAATAGAGGGAGTTGAACTATATTTGTTATTTAGATTTTCATATCCAAAGATTAACAAAAATGATAACTAGTTTATAGTTTTGCTAATGGGAAACTAACAAAATTTTGTTGGGTATGGGAGTCCTTGGTTGGATTGTTGATTCCTATTATATAGTTGTTGATTGGATTGGAAATTTTAATTGATTTCTGCTATGAAAACTTCATGTATTCAGTTTATAGATAGCATTTAAAGACAAACATATTATCTTTGTTTTCACATTTGGAGAATCATGGCGAGTGTTGGCTCAAGAAAATTTTTTTTGTTTCAATTTTAAAGATTAAAATGAAGAATAATGTTCCTTGTTTTTCTTCTTATAGTTTGCTTGCTTTTGTTTTATGAACCTAGGAAACATACCATATGTAGTTATTATCGGTATGAAATGACACAGGTAATTAACACTTAGAATTATTTGGAAACATTTGAAACTATTACAATAAGAATAGAATGCTTAAATATTAAGATCTAAGGCCCAATATACTAGTACATCTAAAAGGAAAATTGAGATCAGAAGCATAAAAGGAAAATTAAGATCAGAAGAAAACTAAAGTTGGGACCGATGTGAAAAAATATTTTTCTATATTTTATTTGATTATAGTATGTAAACCAAACCAAAGGAATAACAATAGAATAATTACAGAAAAGTTACATGAAATCCTAAAAAGCAGAAAACGACAAAGAGTATGATATTGCTTTATCATTGTGTTGTTGAGGAAAACCTACATGTTTAGTAAACAATAATATGCATGTACCTTCCAATTTGTCCCTACCCTGCAGTCATTCTACACTAATAATTATATAATTTTCACATTTTTAACCTCTTCGTGTGTCCATCATTTGACACTTTATTAAATGATCATATAGAAATGAGAAGTAGAAAAGTGCAGGGCAGTATGAACATACATGAATGAAACCTCACGTGGTAATTTGCCGCGAATAGGATTGATGTGCCCAATTACATGCACGTTATATAAAGGTGGGTTGTCAAAACCCTGATATAAATGAATGAATGTCTATATATATTTTTTGAAATTGAAAAAAACAATGGTTAGGTTTCCAATTTGTCCCTCCCTGCACTCATTCTACACTAACAATTATATCATTTTCACATTTTCACCCTTTCTGGGTGTACCTCATTTGATTCTTTTAACCATTTAAAATGATCATATAGAAACGAGAAGCATAGTTTCATTTCGAAAAGTGCATGCAATACAAACATAGTAATAAAGACTAGTGCATAGTAATTGTTGTTTGGGAGTAGAGTACGTAGTGAGTTTAATTCTTAGAAGAGGGTGTAATTCTTAGGAGAGGATTTAATTCTTAGGAGGGGGTTTTGGACGACAGAGTTCGACCTCTATAACACCAATGCCATCCAAAACCCGAGCTTGGAAGGTAGTCGTTGGTAACTCAGGAGCTGCTCCAACTTCTTTAACATCAAAGGTTATGTAATACAAGATACCACGTGCAGCTTGCTGATTAGCCTTCACAATATTCACAACCTCATAAATTGTACCCTATATATATATATATGAAATAATTAATCAAACATCATTAATTAGACAGTTATATGTATATATATATAAAATATGGTGTAGGGCAATATGTTATATGAACATACATGTTGATTGTTATAATGTTCAATAGCTTTTTCTGCTAATTCTCGAACCTCGGGTGTATTGTAGGAAAACATAGGAACAATCTGCCCAATCAGATCCACCTCATATAATAAAGGTGCATCAAAACCCTGATGAATGAATGTCAAATAAATAGAAATTGGAATTGAAATTTTAATGAAGATTTTAAATTAATAATGGTAAAAATTGAAAAGAAAATTAGAAAGCAAACCTCGCTTTCATTTACAGCTTCATAGTATGGGTCCAACAGTTCCGAATCCGAATCCATGTCAAGGAAGTTAGGATCATCGTTAGAAAGCTGACCATTTTCCTACTCAAACATACATATTGGTAAGCCTAAGTCCCGATTATAAATGAACGCAACAAAAAATTAAAGACAGAGATAAAAGAATAGGTTATTTATAATGATTATTTTTTATCTCATCTAAATATGAATTTGAGGGTTGATTTGATTTCCGTAGGACTTTAATAACAAGGGGCAAATTGAGATTCCCACAAAGCAAAATGAAAATACTTAAACCCTAACCAAATATCAGAATCGTCATGTAGTCAAGTTTCATGTTTACTTAACTTTAGATTTCATAGATCGTACATCCATTAGCGTTGGCAACAGAGCCTAGGAGGGGTGGAATTCGTCCCCGTCCCTGTGGGTGAATTCACCCATCCCCAATGGGGGAAATGGGGTCCCTGCCCGTTTCCCCTATTAATGCCGTAAAAAAGAAAGACAAACCTAGGATGGTGGCGGACAGCAGATAGAAGATGTGAATGGCGACTTCAAGACATGAACGGGCAACAGAGTGGTACGATGAGAGAGATAGAGTGAAGAGAGACGTGAGACGGTGGATTAGGACTAACAAAAGTAAGGGACACAAACTTCGCGCTTCTAAGCAAATGGCTTTGGCGTTACCACCATGAAGATAATCCATTGTGGAAAAGAATCATCGAGGCTAAATGCACGAAGAAACATCTTGGAGATCTTCCAATTACTGGGAAACACAGCACTGCAAAAGCTCCATGGGGAGTTATTATGGAGAGAACCTCTCATTTTGGCATAGCAAGTGGAATGGCATATCCCAATTTTGCTAAAATTCCCACGACTTTATGCTATTTCAAAAATCCAAAATGCGTCTATCAAAGATGCGTGGGAGACTGGCATGAACCCAAGAGGACAGTTCAATAAAAGAGAGTTAAGAATCTGGCAAAACATCAAAGATACTCTCCAACACACGTATCTTTAAACAGGGGATCGGCCAAGCAAACCAAGCTGGAAATTCAGTGAAAATGGCTTCTTCTCAATAGCTTCAGTAAATAAATCTTTATTTGAACATCATAAGATTCAACTCAGTGATTGCTCTTTTATGGACAATTTGGCTGGACAGAAATAACCAAGTTCTCAACGAAAAACAAGTCAGGCTGTTCAACTCATGGAAAAACATCTTCAACCTCACGGGCATGTGCTCCAGCAGACATGATCTCTTTAAAGATTACAGTCAAGGAACAATTTCCTTAAATTTAAATGCTCTATCAAATTAAATTAATCGTTGTGTTTTTCAAAGGGCTTAGCTCTAGCCACTCTATGTAACTCCATTATCATAATAAATTGGTGTCTTGGACAAAACACGTTTGTTTCCTCTAAAAAAATAATTTGTCCCATATTGAAGGATTTCCATTTGTCAAAGAGGTTTATGTATAAAGCTTTGCCTTTAGTTATTGTAGAAGTATAAACCTTTTGTCAACTACCACATTTAGATATACAGGTCATCACTTTACATTTTTTTTTAAACCTTCTGTCACACCACCTAACCCAAAATCAAATTAGAGTTAGAGAGATAGTGAGAAAGTTATTGAACATTATAACAACCAACATGAATGTCAAATAAATAGGAATAGGAATTGGAATTGGAATTTGAATTTGAATGAAGATTTCAAATTAATAATGGTAAAAATTTATAAGAAAATTAAAGACCAGACCTCGCTTTCATGTACAGCTTCTTCATAGTGTAGGTCCAATAGATCCGGAGTCATATGAAGGAGGTTAGCTTTAAAAGGATCGTCATCCGAATCATACTGTAGTGCTAAAGAACTCATATTAACCTAATTAATTAAAGGACAGATTGAGATTCACACCAAGCAAAAGGAAAAGACTTAAACCCTAACCAAATATCAAAATCAGACAGAGCCAGTCAAGTGTTATGTTTAATTCGATCAATGCATACAGCTAGCTTTGCATGAAAATAAAAAGAAAAAGAAAAACCTACGAGGGTTTGCGAGAGAGAGACGGTGTGGAAAATGAAAAAGGAAGAACGGATCAATGTGAATGAAGAGAGAAGAATGTTTTGATGTGTGGCTTTGAATAAAAGGTTTTATTTTATTAAATTATTTATTATGTTTTCTCTTTCCTTATTATATTTTATTTCTTTGCAAACTTAAAATTAAAAGTTCCAATTTGAAAGTTAAAATAAATAGTTTTCTTCTTTTTATTTTTAAAAAAGAAATTGAATAGGAAATTCCATCCAACCCGTAATTAGTTATCAATACAATGATTTATTTAATGTACAACACCATATTAAAATGAACCCAACGTTTGATGCTAAATAATAGGAGACAAAAATATATATAAAAAAATAGAGAACAATTTATTTATTTAATGATTTTAAACATAAAATTTCATAGAATATTCCCATAATCAATTACTAAAAAATAGGCAAATGAGATAAATTAATTTCTTGAAAATGATTTGAACTGGTGGCACATTGCAAAAAGCAAAAAAAGTAATAATTCGTCCCACATTCAAATTATTTAATTTTCATTAGTCAAGAGGGTTCATACATCTTTTTTTTTCTTCTCAGAATCCTTTAACCCTTTCGTGACAATGCCACAAAGTATAGGAAACTAATTCGTGGAATCAAAGTTATGCCTATCATTTTATTGCATCATTATACTCTAAAGTTATGTTCTACGAACTAGCAACTTCAATTTATATAATTAACCACAATTTCTAGCAATACACTATTTTGTAAATAATTCAATCGAAATCGACAAATTTAGAGGTAGACAATGTGTTTAGAGAATTATCTTTTAAAAAGAAAACTACTAAAAACTAAATACAAACTGGATGTAAATTACTGATTTTCTTTTCATAAGAGAAACTAAACATAAATTAATTTGAAATTTTGTAGGGAGCCAACTCATTATTTAAAAAACAAAAAATGCACTAATGAAGTGTTTCCTCCTAACTCAAGAAAAAAAGTGGTAGAAGGGAAATCAAAGAGAGCTGTAGTAACTGTAATCAAATATCATTTCATTCCCACTTTTCCAGTTTATATTATTTGAACAAATAAGATTGTCTAATCCATTGATGGGATCATTCAACCTCGATCTCGATCGGGCCTTCCTCTTGTACAGATCCTTGAGTATCAACTTCTTTCGTGAGTCCAGCTGATTCAACTGTCTTCTTAACCCATTCCTTTAGTGGATCTTCGTTCAAATCAAGCCTTAAAAGTCCAGCAAATAGCCCACCTACAAACGCCACTGGCTCCTACAACAATTCAAATTACTTTACTTTCACATTATATGTTTGATTATGAACTACAAAAAGACGAGGAAAAAATGGAGTTGGTAAAGTGAGTGTTTTCATCTAAAGAATTCATACCTCCCAGGCCCAGCTATTCGAAGCCTCAACATCTAATTCTATATAGTTCAGAAGGAACCATGCCAAAAGAGAATCATAATGCATCGGTAAGAGTTTGAACTGGGCTTGCCTATTTAGTTAATTATAAATGATGAAAAACCAATAAACACTCAAACATTCAGTCTCAACAAGTGATTTTGGGACTGATTTAATTCTATGGAGCAAGCACTTGGAAGAAAAATGGATAATGTAAAAATTAATTTGTGAAGATGGCATTTTTGGTTTGGGATCGTGCATGTGGGCTTGGCTTGGCTACTGTTGGTTAGATGTCCTCTTAGTTGATAAAGTGGAGAGTCATCTATATATGAAACCATCTTATTTTCTTAGGGTGTACTAAAACTAATCTATTTTCTTAGGGTGTACCAAAACTAATCTTTTTTTTTTTTAAACTCTGATGTCTCTGCTATTACTCTAAAGTGGAAAGACTTTTTTCTACCATTTTTTCCTGTTAATTTGTACACTATCTTTATCCATTTGAATAATAACATCTAATGAATGTATACCATGGTTACACAAATAAAGAAAATTCCAAAGTTCCAAACTTCTCATAAACCCTATTTCCTATTTTTTTATATAAACACCTCCTCCTCCACAAATTTCGCTCCTCCTCCATTAAGAAAAGGATGTTGTTGTTTTTGTTACTCAAGACTTGGTTCAAAAGCTGGTTTAGAAAAGACTTTTATTCCACTTATATGAATTTCTTTTATTTTTTAAGAGGTCCATAACATATATATGTGTATATATATATTGTATATTTAGTATATACGTAGTATATAATATATACATGTATTATTCCATATATATATATATACATGTTTTCTATCAGAACGGTCACATTTTGCAGAAGATCTCATTGCAGCAGGATTTGATTTGGGAGGCTTTTGCCAATCTTGATCTGATACCACAGAAATGGAAATTTAAAGCAAAGAATAGAGAAGATAAATTGGGTATCTATGTTTACATGGGTTTTTCTTTCTTCAAAACAATTCTGAAGATGTAGGGGTTTTAGTACTTAAGCATGAATAACCTTCCATAACATATAACATGAAACTCCAATGTAATTCCACAATTTATTTGGACTGTACAACTTATAATGACACCATTTATCAATCTTGATCCAACGCATTAAGGCTGCCAATCCAGACATCTCTCATCGAGAAGCCTTCAGTGCTGCTGCTAAGAACTTATGTATATATATATTCTCATCTTTCCTTTTCAATCAAATGTTTCGAAATAATTTTTAAATAGTGATTAAAAAAATGTTTTAATCATTTTAAATAAAGTTTAATGTACAAAAAAATATATTTAAAAGTGTAAAATTAAATATTTAGTTGAGTTGGAGTAATTAAATAGATATATTTGTTTTCGAGTGATGGTAGTAAATATGTAAAAGTGATTTTGATCATTTTTAAAATCAGTCTCAAACATGTGATAAGTTTGGTGGTTGTATTTAAACCTTTTTTTAAATTGGTAATTAGGGTTTGAAGAGATTTGAACTTTAAGTCTCGTGATGATCATTACTTACACACTTGTGCTAATCGAAGTATGTTATAATTTTTTGTTTGTTTATTTAATTCATGTTGAAAAAGTGGGCTCATATTTCCCTTACATTCGATTTGGTTCATCCTCGGCCTGAAACATCAGGCTAGGCCATAAATTAAAAATTGTATTCTTTCGTTAACTAACAATAAAAAGTTACGTACAAACTCATATCATAATAGTAGTTAGCTAGTTATGGTACAAAACCATATCTAAATGTTTACTTTCTAAATATGTTTTTCAATCATATTGGCAAAAATGTAAGTGGTACATATGTTATTTATTGTCCCTGCATCTGAGATACTATATCAATTTTAGTGTATTAAAATACCATAATTATTTGTTATAATTTTATTGATGTGAATCATGGATGTGTATATGTGATTTTGTACATATGTTATGCAACATCAATTAGTTTCAAATATGGTTTAATTGCGTGCTGAGTTCCAATCTCAAAACTTGAATATTATATTAGGAGTCTTTTGATAGTTTGATAAACACTTTTTAACGTTTGGTTAAGTAGATTTCTATCAATTGGTGTTTGTTTTCGTGTGTGCTTGCATAAATTTTTGTTTGAAGTGTTTGTTTTGTAAAAACAATAATAACAATGATACACATCAATTTATTATATATTTATATATTTCTCTCCTCTAATTTACTTTTTTTCCCTTTTCCTTCTAGGGTGTCTTCCTCCGGTATATTTGACTGAAAAAGATGGAGGTATATCTCTAGTATATTTATTATTTTTGTTATTTATCATTACTTTTCATAATAATAATAATGAAAGAATATTCAATTACACATATACATGAGAAAAATTATAATATCATTTCAAATTGTAATTAAAGTATAAAATAAATTTTAAGATAGTATATTTGAAATTTCTAAATTTACTATTAATTTTTTTATATGAATATGAAAATAATATATATATTAAAATGTTGAAATAACTATTCTAGTTTTATAAAATTTAGTTAAAACTATAATTTTTCGATGTTTACTAGTCTAGATAAAACTTAAAAAAAATATAATTTAGATTAAATTATAAAATATAAATATATAATTTTTTTTTACTTCTCAGTGTCTTAATGTTAGAAAAATAAAAAATGAAAAAGAAAAAAAAGAAAAGAAAAGAAAAGGGAAATGGTAAAATACTACTAGCTGGTGCAGCATATAAAACCCCATTGTTCTTCTTCTTCCTCTGCAGCCAACCTCACCCAAAAACCTCTGAAAAACCATTTCATAATAATGTTAGAGTTCCAGAAGGCCGTTTGCTTCAAATTCATAATTTATATGCAATATTCCTTTTTTACTATCTCCAGAGGTTGATTAGAAACTACTATTATTAGTTTTTTCATTGTGATCTTGAGTTTGGACTAGTGATTATCTAAATGAAGATTTTAGTTTTAGTTTCCTTTCGGTGTAAAATGAAATGGATTTAAAGGTTTCAAAAATAAATTTTATTTTTTAACTTTAAAATGCAGAATCTGATTACTTTAGATTGTAAGATTATGCTTTTTAGATTAGTTACCTTCTCGTAGAGGTTCGAAGATGTTATAATCATATGCTTGGCCTAAATATGGTACAAAAGCATACCTAACTATTTTCTTTCTAAATATGTTTTCCATCATATTTGCACAAGGGCAAGTGGACCAAATGTTATCTATTTTCCTTGTGTAACTAAGATACAATATCAATTTTAGTATATATATATTAAAATACCATAATTATATGTTATAATTTTATTTGATGTAAATTATGGATCTGCATGTGATTTTCTTGAATTGATTTTGCTTTACTGATTGTTATGTTACGTGACATTAATTATTTTTAAATAGGGTTTAATTGCGTGCTGAGTTCCAATCTTGAAACTTGAATGTTATATTAAGAGTATTTTTTATCGTTTGAGAAGAACAACTTTTTAAACGTTTGGTTAAGTCAATTTCTATGAATTGGTATGTGTTTTTTTTTTCTGTGCTAGCATGATTTTTGGTTTATTACAGTTATGCACAAATGTATATTAATCATAAATTTGTCTGAATTGTTTGTTTTGTAAAAGAAAAAAAAAAAGCACTGATACATATCAATTTATTCGTAATCTTAATAAGATTTTTTTATTGATTCAAAATGAAGGAGGAACATTTTGATTTTGATTGGCGCCAACATAATGTTCTTACCCCAGTTCGAAATCAGGGAAGATGTAGCGAGTAAAAATATTTTTATCTGATATATAAATATTTATAGAGTATTGCTTTTCTTACCTACCTTAGTTAGACTAACTAATTGATTTAATTAAATAATTTTTTTTATCAAAATTAGAAAATAGCCAAATTAAGACAACAATTAATCTAGTAATTGAATTAATTTTAAATAAGGTCGAACAAAATTAGGTGACTACAATGACCAAATAGTAAATGTGTTATATTTTGAAGTAAAAATATTTATACTCTAAATCTCCTAAGTTAAATTGTTATTTGTATAAGTTGAATAGTTAATATTCTTATTAAATCATTTATACAAAATAATATTTATCATTATTGTAAAGCTTTTTAGTAAAATAAAGTTGTGTGCTTAAGTAAAATAAAATGATATACCTAAGTATGGTAAATTAATCCTATAAGAAATTAGATATCTATATTATTGAATACACGTCATTTTGAATAATAATTTATTACGATAAACAACAACACAACGAAGTTTAGTTCTCATTTTTCTTCTACAACTACAATGGTTATGAAATTAGAGAATCTAATTAATCTAACCTTTTTGTTTATGTTTACATAAATATTATTTTCCTTTCTTTCTTGGTTAAAAAATATATTGGGTCTTTAAAATGTCTTATGGTTCGAATTTATCGCTATTGAATCATTATCTAAGGTTTTTTTTACTATTGAGAAATTATTATATAAAGTTGATCCTATATATTAATACTAACATTGTACAATTTTTATAATTAATTAGATTGCTGCTGGGCAATTGTAGCTGCAGATACAATTGAAGCAATCCATAACATTCAGTATAGTGGAACTAGAAAAAAGTTATTTCTTGATTCTTCACCGTGGTTTTCTTCTCTACACTTGCAGTGGTTTTCTTCTACTTCATCGTGGGTACGTGATTTTCTTCGTTTTTCACCGCCGATAGCCATCTTGATCGGTTTTCCTAAACATTTTTATGTATTTTGAAAAAAAATGCACAAATTAGCACAAAAAAAAATTAAAAATTAAAAAGAAAAAAGAAAAAGAAAAAGAATTCTTTCTCACTTTCATATTTGGCCCAACATAGTACAGTAGCGTATGAAAACATGAGAAATCTAAAAACAGTAGAATGGTAGACTTTTATTCCACTTATATGAGTTTCTTTTATTTTTTAAGAGGTCCATAACATATATATGTGTATATATATATTTATATATATATTGTATATTTAGTATATACGCAGTATATAATATATACATGTACTATTCCATATATATATACACACATGTTTTCTTTCTGCATATAACTAAAATAATTTTTTAAAACTAAACTGGCTTTAATTTCATGATAGAATTAAATTTATCAAATTTTATGTTTTTGATTTTTTTTCATTTGACATTTTAAACAAATTATTCAGAAAATTCAATCAAATTCCAAAATACTAAAAAAAATAGATAAAAAAATAGATAAATCTATCTATATATTACTTAACATGATGGAAAAACCTTGCACAACTGTAAGAAAAAAAATACATAAAATAATATTAAAAATCAAATTTTGAACCATATAATATATGTTTTTTACCTTAAAAAGAAATTAAAAACAAGAAAAAAGAAAAATAATTTTTTTTCCACTTTTGGTCCTACATTGCTACTAATTGAATTTTCTTTCAAATCTTCTATATGTTTAACTTTCTATCGCGTGAAAACTCGTCTCAACTGATTAATGTCGTGGTTTTCTTCCTTTTTCGCCGCCGCTACAGTAGTCTGGTCATTTTTGTCATCACCGTCCCTAATGTTTCATTACCTTGCATTCATTTAACCTTTGATTCATTTACGTTTTTTTTTTTAACATTTTCTTTATTAAACTTACACAGTTTGTTTTTTCCTTCGAAGATTTGTGGATCGATTTCTTTGGTTTCTTTAAAGGTGATTTTCACGTTTTTAGAATTTTTTTTCTTAATCTGCTTTTTTTCTTGTAATATTTTACGACAAAACTTTTCTTATTCCTCTTCTCTCTCTCCTCCCTTTTCTTTCTATTCTCGACTTGATTTAAACCTTAAATCTCATCACATTAACAAGCAAACAAAAAGAATGGAAAAACTACAAATCTAACCTAAACCCTAAACCCCGTCAAGTTTGATTCATTTATTGAATTTCGTAATACAGAAACTTTTCCTCATCCACTAATTTAGAGCCACACAAAAACTTAGTCTCATCCATTCATTCAATAAACGGGACGTCATGAGAAAGGGAAAGTGTTGCATGGAGGAAAAATTCTTTTATTCATTCGATAAACAAAACGCCATTGATGGAATGTTGTCGGATGTCCGTGGAGTTGGAAGTAAGGGGAAAAACGTTGATGATAAAGAAAAATCCATAAATTAGAAAAAAAAAGAAAGAAAATTGATTCTTTCTTACTTCCGTATTTGTCCTTCTTCCTTCACAGCTAACTATAGTGTTCCATTTTCTTCATTCTTCACCGGTTTTCTTCTTCACCATGGCTACCGTCAGTCTTTGTCCAGTTTTCTTCACTTTCGTCACCACTGTCCCTCCGACGATAGGTTCTTTCTTCTCTATCTCATTTAGCTTTTCTCGTTTTTAGCATTGCTCCTATAGTCGTCATATTTATGCTCTGCTCCGAAGATTTGCCGACTCATTTCTCGTAAGGTGATTTCCATTTCCATGGAATCAAAAGTTATGCATATCATTTTATTACTACTTAGCTTGTGTATTGCATCATTATAAACTAATGTTATGATCTACGAACTAGGAACTTCAATTTATATAATTAAGCACAATTTCTAGCAATACACTATTTTGTAAATAATTCAATCGGAATCGACAAATTTAGGGGTAGATAATGTGTTTATAGAATTATTTTTTTTAAAAAAAGTAACTAAATACAAACGGTATGTAAAGTACTGATTTTCTTTTCATAAGAGAAACTTTGTATGGCGCCAACTCATTATTTAAAAAACAAAAAATGCACTAAAACAACTCATTATAAAAAAATATATTAATTAAAACTTGGAACAACTGAATAATTCAGAACAGTAAATGAAATGTTTCCTCCTAAATCAAGAAAAAAAAGAGGTAGAAGGGAAATCAAGGGAGCTGTAGTAATAGTAATCAAATATCATTTCATTCCCACTTTTCCAGTTTATATTATTGGAACAAATAAGATTGTCTATACCAGGTTAGATCCATTGATGGGATCATTCAATCTCGATCTCGGTCGGGCCATCCTCTTGTACAGATCCTTGAGTATCAACTTCCTCCGAGAGTCCAGCTGATTCCACTATCTTCTTAACCCATTCTTTTAGTGGATCTTCGTTCAAATCAAGCCTTAAAAGTCCAACAAATAGCCCACCCGCAAACGCCACTGGCTCCTACAGCAATTCAAATTACTTTACTTTCACATTATATGTTTGATTATGAATTACAAAAAGACGAGGAAAAAATGGAGTTGGTAAAGTGAGTGTTTTCATCTAAAGAATTCATACCTCCCAGGCCCAGCTATTCGAAGCCTCAACATCTAATTCTATATAGTTCAGAAGGAACCATGCCAAAAGAGAATCATAATGCCTATTTAGTTATAAATGATGAAAAACCAATAAACACTCAAACATTCAGTCTCAACAAGTGATTTTGGGACTGATTTAATTTTGTGGAAATGTATAGTTGATATAATGAAACGATATTGTTTACTTTTTGTTTCAGCAGTCTCCATAGCATAAGAATTTTGTAAAACAACCAACAGTGTGGGTTTGTTTGCATTGTTTAAGCACTAATTAAAAAATCAGTCCAAACACGTCTAGTATCTCACAACTGAACCAGGTGACAAATGGTTAGTTCAAAAATATCAGTGTGAAACTGAGTGCAACATGGTGACAACGACGAGCCTTAGAGACGAGATGTTAATACAGTAAGCTTTCTAGCAAATTTCAATCTTACTAAATAACAAGGCAAGAATAGCTAACTAAATGTGTTGGAGCACCAATACTGGATTCTTTCAGAGAGAACAGGACTCACAATCTAGAGGGAATCCATTGGAACATTTCCTACTTAGAGACATTGATGGAAAGAATTTGAATAACTACCAAGTAGTGTAGCGACACAATTGAAGGGGAAAATCTGAGCACAGGCCAGTGTACGGTAAAATGAGTTTAGTTTCAGTCTTTTGTATGGTATGAAACTATGAATCAAGTAGAACTTTATAAGAGGAGGTTTTTTCTCGGGAGATAAGTAGCTAGAGTGGCGTACACCTTTTGGATTAATCTGTGAATGCTCTGTCACTGAGGTAGCAGGAAACAAAGAAACCAATCCAACAACTGTCTTATTAACTTCTTCCTCTAGGATTTTGGTTCTACAGTAAGGTAACCAATACAGATTCATAAATGTGAAGAACATGGTTTCAAACTTTAAACGATTTGTGTAAGTGAAGCAAATTAAAGATATCGTCTAGTTGAGAAAATACTAAATTGCCAAAATTTCCATTGCAAGTGTGCATTACTCCCCGCCGAAGTTCTCTATTGCTTAAAGTTTACAAATCATAAACATCTTTATGCAATTTTCTGAACAAATAACCTTCCAGATCATAAAGGCATATAATTTTTCTCCTTTGAAGTTAGTTCGAGGTTATTATTGGCAGATAAAAAAAGCTGACTCAACAGTACTTATATTATGCAGTGGTAGTCATCAGAGAGATAGAATGATTGCTTGAGTTTCTTATACCAACGGTCCGACATAGTTCTAATACTTTCAACATGACATGACATGACTAGAAAAAATTTAGATTCATGCATCCATCTATCCCAACTCGCATTTGCAGACCAAATTTGTAACTCTACTTGAAGATAATCAGTCTTTTAAGTGCTATGGGAATACAATGGGAAATTAATTGAATCCTCCATATTCTGATGATGCTAATGGAACAGAGCTGCTTGTGATTGATTGAAGGATGGAAGAAGAAGAAGATGAAGATATATGCGTTGGAATTAAGGTAATGGCTTCAATTCGTCATCATTTCATCTTACAATTGACCAAACATTTCGAAAAACAACCACATGCCCGTAGTGTTTTTTCTACATTAGATTTACGAATAAAATATATACAATAAAAAATGTATATATATAAAAAAAAGCCTCAATTTTCCCAGTCACCTTTTTGTCGGAAATAATTTCCAAACAAATACCTAAATATTTTTCCATTGGCTACGTCAAAATTAAAATCATATCATATAAAAAGAGTGAATTAAAATTCAATATTAATCAGGTGTTTGAAAGTTATTTCGAAAATTTGTCAAACGTAAACGTAAACCACTTGCTTTTTAAGATGGTTAGAAGAATATTATTGAGTGGAGAAGAAAAAAAAAAGTATTTTTAAGCCTTTCAAGTTACCTAAACTACTATCTATCAAACATACATTCCATCAAAACTTCAATAGAGCAACAACTAATTTCATTAACTCAGCAGGTTTAACTCGAACAGTTAATTACAGTCTTCAAAATTTAGAACAAAATGAGGATCCCTTCAAAACTCCTAAGTTACATTTGATATTACACCCTTGAACTATCTTACATTGGACCCTACAGACATTCTTTCATTCGTTCTCATCATCAGAGCTAGCATATGCCAAACCTAGTAAACTCTTGACAGGATTTTCAGCTTCCGTCTCTCCTTCAGTTT
>JBBPDI010077137.1:0-31582 GCA_037974545.1 Cucumis variabilis | reverse complement strand
ATATACATATAATTTTATACACCTACAACTAAACATATATATTTACATATACATACATATAAACACATAAATGTTGAAAAAAAACAAGAAGAAACGACCTTAAAATGATGGTCGAAACGACGTCAAAATCTCCTCCTCTCTCTCAATCTACCCGCGGCACGAATGAACATCACCGAATGAATTTGGGTTATATAGGCAGAACTTTCTGCAACGTACTCGAAACGTCGAGGAAAAGACTTATCCCCGATGCCGCATCGTGGAAGGTTTAATTTCCACCACAATCGGCGACGTGACGTTGCAATATATCCTAATAAATTTGCGACGTCGCATCGCAAGACTTTGGTATTTTGCGACATCGCACTGATTCACGTCGCGAAAAGATGGCACGGATATCCACCTTTCACCGTTTGCGACTTTGGTTGCGCCATGTCGAGGAAAGTCTAATCTTGTTGCGACGTCACGTCGCGAAAGGTTTACCATACAAATTTAAATCTTCAGTTTTTTGTAACGTAATTTCACCCCACGTCGTGAATACTGGATTATTCGCGATGTGGTGCCTCGTGACGTCGCAGAAGGTTAACCATACGAATTTAAATCTTCAGTTTTTTGCGACGTGTTTCATGCCACGTCGCGAGTTATGGATTATCCACGACGTGGAGCCTCGTGACGTTACAGAATGTTAACCATACGAATTTAAATCTTCAGTTTTTTACAACGTAATTTCACCCCACGTCACGAATACTGGATTATCCACGACGTGGTGCCTCGTGACGTCGCGAAAGGTTAACCATACGACTTTAAATCTTCAGTTTTTTGCGACGTGTTTCATGCCACGTTGTGAGTTATGGACTATCCGCGACGTGGGGCCTCGTGACGTCACGGAAGGTTAACCATATAAATTTAAATCTCCAGTTTTTGCGACGTGTTTTATGCCACGTCGCGAGTTATGGACTATCCGCGACGTGGAGCCTCGTGACGTTGCAGAAAGGTCCCATAATATTTAATTAATTAAATATACCACGACGTGTGCTGGTGCTGCATTGTGGAACATCCTGTACGACGACGTATCACTCGAAACATCGCTAAAGGGTTGTTTACACCGACGTCCTTTAAAGCGACGTCCTTTTATGCGTCGCAAAAAGTCTATATTCTTGTAGTGTCATAGAACACGGAACTTAAAGATCCTCCATCTTTTTTGTTTTTAACTTTCCTCTCTCCATCTCATTATTGTCTCTTCTTTTCTTCAAACCCTCTTCATCTTCGATTTTCATCTCCACGAAACCCACTTGAACGGTTGCTTTGACCATGATCATCTCTCTGAAGATTTATGAGGTAGGTTCTTGGATTGGTTTGACATTCTAATTTTCTCCCATTTCTGATAAATACTAATCACCACTTAATCCGAAATCTCATCCTTGGTCATGCCCTGATTTTGTCTAATTTTTTTCCTGTTATTTTCATTTGTGAAAATTTTAATTTCTTATGATCTTTGAATGTAAAGATAGGAACAAATAACATGCTCCAAATATCGAAGGAAGCTCCAGGTAAATGTTTATAGTTCAGTTTAATACCTTCTACTTTTATGACCGAGATTCTATTTTTCTATAGTTTTCTTTAGATTAAAATGTTATTGCATTTACAAGTCTTCTAATTTGATGTAGTTGCCTATTTATCCAGTTGTAATGTTCTTGAAATGAAGAGAAAATGAGTTTTATTTTGAATTTAGTTGCACCCTTTATTTTAGTTAATTAATTTTTAATTAGTAGTTAGAATTTAATTTGAATTAAATTTTTGTAAGGCTACATAATAGGAATGTACGAGGGTGATATTAGAAACTTAAGGGTGTAAGGAACTCCCGATCCATCCATAAAGGCATCGAGAATTCCTCTCTCGACATCGATCTCAATGAACATTTATGCTTCGATTGATCTTTTTCCGACGCTTCTATGTGTCAGGAGATTCCTCTTTCTTCTAGTGCAAGAGCGACTTTCACGATAATAATAAGGGTCTTCCCAAATGCAGCAACACGTCATAAAAAATCCTCATAAATGTCATGAAAGGCTATCGCAACGTCGTACACGACGTCGGTAGGCACGTCGCAAAAAGCCCGTCGGAGGTACTTTTCGTGACGCATCGCATCAATGTTGGTGAAACTTTTCTCGATGCACCATTTAGTATGTTGCATATGGCTATCGCAGCGTGACGTCGCAGAAACCTTTTGCGACAAAGACGTCGCGAAAGGCTTCCTGGATGTAGACGTCGCGGAAGACTTTCTCAACGCGGACGGAAGGCTTCCTCGACGTGGAAGTCACAGAAGGCTTCCTCGACGCAGACGTCGCGGAAGGCTTCCTTGACGTGGACGTCACGAGAGGCTTCCTTGACTCGGATGTTGCAAAAGACTTTCGCGTTGGGGAATGTTTTTTTATTATATTTTGTTTTTTTTTTGTATTTTATTATTATCTTTTTTTTTGGTTTTCTATTATTTTTTATTATTTATTTTACTAATGCCCAATGTAATAAATTTTGTTATAAAATGATTAAAATGAAAATATTATTCATTACAAAATGATACATGAAATATGTTCAATACAAAAAAACAATTACATAAAGCAAAACATTACATTTAAAAAGAAACTTGAAATCTAATGCTTTAGTGCACTGTAGATACGGACGCCAAACCTACAAATGATATGAAAGTATAGTTAGAATATCACATATGGAAAGTTCACAGGCTCTCGATGATACACCCAATTTATATATTTATATAGGAGGAGACTATTCTAGTGGTTAATAGATGTCACCTCACACTTTTTAAAGAGTCTCAGTTTAAATTCATACATGTCTTGCATGAACACCTTATTTTTTCGTAATTATTTGTGTGATGTTTTGCAACCTCTAAAAATTGAAAAACTCCTTCTTTGTACTCAACAGAAAACCTATCCTTAATTTTCATCCAACGTAACTCTTGTCCATCTCGTTAAAAGGCCTAACAAATAAATATGTTATATTAGTTTTATACATATTCCATTTTAGTTAGGCTATTTAACATTTTAAAAAATTCAAATGCAACTTGAAAATGAAATTCAAATGCAATTTGAAAATGAAATTCAAATGCAATTTGAATATGAAATTCATATTCAATATCAAATTCAATATCGAATTCGATAAAGACCCATTTATCTCAAATTTACTAAACTTTAAACTATTGTTCAATATAACATATTCAAATTTAATCTAAATTCATACATTTTCTTAAATTCATACATTATTTAAATTTTGTATAATTTTTTAATTGTAATAAAAAAATATACATATATACATATGCACTAAACTATACATACATATACATTACACATTACATATACATACACCAAAACTATACACATTAAACATACGCATAACACATACACATTAAACTATACCTACATATACATATATATACATTACACATTACATATACATACACCCTAAACATATACACATTAAACATACACACAACACATACACATTAAACATATACCTACATATACATATACATACACCCTAAACATATACACATTAAATTATACCTACATATACATATAGATACATTACACATTGCATATACATACACCTAAACATATACACATAACACATACACATTAAACATATACCTACACATATATATACATACACCTTAAACATATAGACATTAAATTATACCTACATATACATATACATTACACATTACGCATTCTAAACATATATACACATACATATACATACACTTTACACACCTAAATGCAAAAAAACACAAAAAAGAAACGACCTCAACGACGACAGCAACGACATGGTAGCGGCAGTAACAACGGTAGGGTAGCGGCAGCAATGACAAAATCTCCTTCTCTTCCTTTCTCTCAATTTTTCTTCTTGTTCTGTGAGTTTGTGAATAGGTTCTATGTAGAAATAGATAACACTTTTCCCGACGTCTTCAAAACCGTCGCGGAAACTGTCTTTTTGCGATGTCCGTAATTACTAATGTCGCATATTATTGTACCTTTCTGACGTTCGGTTGTTGACGTCCTGGAAAGTTTACTATTTAATTTATTACTTTCGAATTTTATCGACGTATGTCAGATGGACGTTGCAAAAAAGCAAAACGTGTCATTTTAAATTTGACCTTCTGCAATGTCTCTCGACCAGACGTCGTGAAAAGTAAAAAATAATAAATTAAATATTTAACTTTCCACGATGTTAATAGCCAAACTTTACAGAAAGGTTAATATTTAATTTACTACTTTCGACTTTCTGTGACGTGTGGTCGAGAGACGTCACGAAAAGTCGAAACGTGTCATTTCAAATTTACTTTTCTACGATGTCTCTCGGTCCCACGTTGCGAAAAGTCAAAATTAATAAATTAAATATTAATTTTTTTGCAGCATCAAAGATCACACGTCGCGAAAAGATTACTATTTAATTTATTATTTTTGACTTTCCGTGACGGACATCAGAGGGACGTCACAGAAAGTAAAAAAGTGTTGTTTCAAATTCTATTTTTTGTGACGTCTCTTGACACACATCGTAAAAGGTGGAAAATAATAAATTTAATATTAACCTTTCCGCGACGTGTTGTACTTGACGTCGTTGAAAGTCCCCTACGACATGGAATGTTTCGACTTTTCGCGACGTCTCTCGAAAGTACGTCGCGGAAAGGTGAAATAAAAAATTAAATATTAATCTTTCTATGACGTGTTGTTCTCAAACGTCGCAAAAAGGGTCATACCGCCAACCTGTTGTACCGTACGTTGGCAAAAGCTGATTAACGCTGACGTTGCTTTTAGCGACGTCCTTTCTGGTGTCGTGATTAGTCCGATTTCTTGTAGTGTTTTGCAATACCTATGAAGGATACCAAAATTATTTAAGTTTACATAAATGTTCAGATTCTTAATGGACGTTTTAGAAATGAACTGTTGTGAAGTTGAATGGGTAATGCACTTATTAAGCACTGATGAAAACTTCTAGCAAACGGTAGTGTAAGTGATTTATAAATAGTGTTTCGATGTGTGAAACCCCAAAATTTCTTAAACTCTTGGAAATGATAAAGTTGGTCAAGGATATGAGAAAATGAAATTTATAGAAAAAGAATAAAATACTTGGAAGCTTAAGAATTCAATGTCCAGGTTTAAGAGGACGAGAAAAGTTGGAAGAAGAAAATTTTTGGCCAAGGCCATGGTGTAGGCGTTTTGGTCTTGGTAGGCGGCCAAATGAAGAAGAATAACCTCTAAAAAGGTTATTTAAGCAAGGAGAAGGGTGTGTTAGGCAGCAAGTATGATGATATGTGGTTGAGAGGGTTGAAATAACCCCTAAGTAGTGTTGACATTTTGGTTGTGGCTAGGCGAGAAGAATGCTTGAGAGGTTTGCTATGCTTTTAGGCTTGGCGAGGAGGCTGTCCATAAGAGATTGTTCGTACGAGGAAGCCTGGACAAGGAAGAAAAAGAAGTTAGCAAGTTTTCTACCAAAGGACTTTGTGTTGAAAGGTTGTCACGCGAGGAAGACTTGGCTATGCAAGGAAGCTAGGCGGCCAAGGGCTTTCAGGCAAAACCATGAAAGTTAGCCACGCGTTTAAGATATCAACGTGGCATGATTAGAACAAACAATTAAAAATAAGTTCAGGTGTCTTAACCATGTCATCATGCATTTTGCAGCCAAGGACGTGGTGGAGAAGTTGTTGAGGTGTAAGTACACGCTTAAGACGTAAGTCTAATCAAGGATTAAGTGTGACCTTAATTTCATGTAAGGGGCTTTATAAATAGGTCAACTTCAGTATTGAATTTCTCAAAACTTACTTGTACAAAATCACTCAAATTGGTCTTGAAAGTTCAGAAATTAGATCTAGTTGGTGAAAGAAGGCTGTTGTGCATTTTGGATTCAAGGAAGTTTGCATTTTGATCAAAAGAAGGGGAGAATGTCATTTCTCGGGTGAATCTGAGCAATGTGCACTTCCAGATGGCTACAAGACTCATTACTTAGAATGTTTCTTTGCAAATTTGTGATAAAAAGGTTAAGTCAATTTAGAGCAACTTCGTAGAAGGAAGTTTTATCAAAAGAGTTATGAATTTTACGTTATGATTTTTCAAAGATGAGTCATGATTCTAGAAGTAAATCTGTGTTCTAGGTAATGGCTGTGAGTCATGCATGTATGGGCAAGATGAGCATGTGTTTTGGGTTTAGAGGTTATTTTGGGTGCAGCAAGGTAAGGCATTGCTTAGATTGCAGGCATGATTTTGCCTTAGAGGTGATCGCGGTGCACGATGTGTGGGAAACACCAACACGTGCAAGCATGCGATGGGCGCATGGGATAGGTGGCAAGGATGCACTCGACAACCCCCTTACGAGGTTAGCATGCGGTGCGTCAGTGAGGTTAGCACACGGCCATGTACGTGCGGCTAGCTTGATTCATCATGCCAATAGGCATCGTTAAGCTGTTTTTTAGTTGTCTTGATATTTTTGAGAATTTTAAAGGAGCTTTTGAATATTTTCAAGTTCAAGGAATTAATTCAAAAATGATTTTTTTAGGACAAGGAGGATTAAGAGGAATTTCCGAGACCAAGACTATAATCAAGTGATTATGAGTAACATCATGATTTCCAAAGTATTTATTGAACATGATTTCATGTTCTACAAGCAATAGCTTGTGAGTAACACATTGATTTCTAAATGACATTGTTTAATATGTTTTCAAGCTTTACAAGAAATAATTTGTAAAATGATTTGTTAAACACAATCTCAAGTTCTTATACAAATTATGCTGTTGATAAATATTTACTAAAATGATATTTCTAAGCTACGTTATGATCTCATGATTTCAAGAAAATATTTTAAATACTTTCAAGAAAATATTTCATGTTTTCAAATGTTTTTATCCATGCCTGAATATTCCATGAGACCTATTGTTTGCATGTGTTCACTCCATAAGGTTGACGAACCTATTTTTAACTATGGGTCATTCAAAAAGGGTGTATTTTTATGCCTTAAAGGAGGAGAGTTAGCTACCCATCGACTATCCCATCTTTGGACGAAGTGGTAAATATTGCCGGAGGAGTATCTTCGAAAAGCTATGCAATTGTTTCAAGTTTCATGTTATGACTGTTTACTGATAAATGTGTTAGATTGTTAAAATAATATGTTTGTTAATTAAAATATTAAAAGTGGTTAACAATATCCATTAGAATATGGGTGGTTGTGATCCTTTCGTAAAAAGGAGGATTCATATGGATTAATATTTATATAGCAAACAAAAGTTTGTTACAGTACGTTTTTTTTGGAAGAACTATCGATGTTGCTGGTGATTGACATTCCAGAAAGAAAAGACGTCCGAAACTGTAGGAAGTGGACTCTTCTGAACAGGTTCGTAATGGCTCTGCATGACTGCTAATGAAGAGGCTGTGTATTTAGTATGCACAGGATGAAGAAAGAGAATATTAAGAAGTCGGTTCGAGTTAAGACATTTGTTCAATAATTCAGGGGGAGCCTGAAAGTAACACGAGAAGATTCATACTTGATTCAGGGGGAGCCTGAATGTTGTTATTGTAGTTTACATTAACAAGTGAATTTATGTAACTAGTAATGTTTGTTACATGATTATTGAATCTTAATAATATTCTAAACCTGAGCAAGAAAGCTCTCCAGACGTAGACAGGATTTGTCGAACTGGGTTACCAAAGTGCCGTGTTATCTATCTACTGTGCAGTTTAACTCTATTTGTCCTTTAGCTAAACCTGAAATTAAAAACATAACGTATAGCGACTGATTATATTAACAGCGTTTATTTCAGAGTGCAAAATGCAAATGTGATTGTCGAACAAATTTATGTTGTGTCGTTGAACGATCATAAACTTTTTTGTGTTAAATCATTTTTGTCTATTGCTATTCCAGGTTAACGTAACTCCCTCTTCAAATATGCACTTGTTAAAAGAAGAATTAAAAATCAATTTTAAAAGTTTTGCTTAGAGAACTAGAGAGAGAAAAATAATGTCAATAACTTGGCATCAAACCTGGGCAACCATTTTGTAATGTAGTCTTTGAAAAATATTTCGATTTAAAATAAAATTGTAATTTTTTTTTATCAATAATAGACTATAGGTTGAAAATATTGGTTTATCACTAATAAATTATAAAACCAATCATTTATTATATTTACAATTTTTAAAAAATCACTACTTAATTATTATTTTTAAAATAGCTATTAATTATAATTAGTAAGAGAAGTTTAAGGGCTGTGAAGAGAGTATAAATTAAATATTGTGAAGATATTTTAAAGGGACATGCAAAAATGTTTAGAGTTGTAGTTAAGGCTCTTCTCCCACACGGGCACCTCTGTCGTCGTCTGTTCTGGGGCAAGAGTTGGGTAATCGCACTTTTACCAAACTTTTATTTCTTTTTCTTTTGATTCTTTTAATCATGTTAGAGAATTAGTTTGGATCTGAAATTTTAAATCGTGTAATTATAATGCCATATCTAGAAAATTAATTAATTTTTTCAAAATCGAAGGTTTCTCCTCTTCATAAACTAGATTCATCAATTCTGTATTGTTACATATATAACACTCTTTTTTTTTTTCTCAACAATTACGAATCCTCTTGATTCCAACTCTCTCTCCATCGAAGTTATTCCAAATGTTTTAGATGTGGATTAGATGAGGAATAACCCAAATGCATTTTTCATATCAAATCCAGAAAGAATGGATTTTTCAGATCTGTTTAAAGTTTAAATTGGTGTGGTTCAATGAAGCCAATAACTATCAACCATTGAAATTGCACCTAATTAAGAATTTAAGAACATGATTGACTCCTGTAGCGAGAAAGATAATGAAAGGAAACTATAGAGGTTGGTTTATGTTATCAAAGTATTGAGTTGTTAGATTTAATTATCAAAATAATAATAGAAACAAATATTGGTTTTAAAATCTAATAATTATCCACCATTTGTGTTTTTCGTGAGGAAAGGCTGTAAAGAAAATTTAAAAAATATCAAAATAATAATGGAAATAATTTTTTCATGAAAAATCAGAGTAACCATCAACTTACTAATCAATGCTGACGTCATTTTGGCTTTAAAAATTATGTTTTTTTTTTTCATTATTATTATTATTATTATTTTAAAATTTTTAGAAAATAAAGAAAGAAAAGTGTGTATATAGAAAGAATGATTGAGTTTATTTCCAAATAAGCCCAATCCCAAGAATTTGGAAGTCAATCAAACCCAACTCTATACAAATTAAAGTACAACCATATTTAGAGATTCAATCCGTAGGAATCAACCATTCAGTTTCAATTCAGAAGAGTAAAAAATAGAGAGCCTAAACGGCCTGTCCTGCGCTTTCCGTCGGCGGCGGCTTCTGTCCGAGCCCCTCGACAGTGGCGACGGCTGTTCGACGGAACCAGCTATAGAGGGCCTTATCGACAGCAGCTTGAACGGCTACATCAAGGACTGTTTTAGCCTCGACAACGTCCTCCGGTTGGTTGACGGGATCATCTTCCTCAGGCTCTGATACCATGAAGAAAAGAGAAGGAAAAAGACACAAAGGTTTTACGTGGAAACCCTAGAACAGGGAGAAAAACCACGGAATATTCTTTTCATTTATATTCTTCTTTACAATGAGAGAAAGAGAGGAATAAATAGGGAGAATTAGGGTTACATGGAAAAAAAAAACCCATAAATACCCTTAATGAGAAAAAACCCTAATTTTATTATTTTCAACACAATATTATTAACAAAAATGTTAACAATACATACATAGCTCTCAATTGCCAAAAAAAAAAGACAAATGTAAGTCAGTTTCCGAGTACAGACCAATCAGCCCAACCACTTCCCGGTATAAAATTATTGCTAAAGTTTTGGCATCTCGTTTGAAGAAGAGTCTAGCAGAAAAAATTGCGTTAAACCAGATGGCTTTTGTAAAAGACAGACAAATAACATATGCTATTATGATTGCAAACGAAGCCATTGACTACTAGAGGGTTAAAAAAAAAAAGACTTCGTTTAAAGCTCAATATTGAAAAGGATTTCGACAAAATCAATTGGGATTTTATTGATTACATGCTATTGATGAAAAATTACCTTACAAAATGGAGAAATTGGATGAAAGCCTGCTTTAGCAATGTCCAGTATTCAGTTATTATCAATGGAAAACCCAATGGTAGAATCACTTCAACAAGAGGCATTCGACAAGGAGACCCAATATCTCTCTTCATCTTTGTTCTGGCCATGGACTACCTAAGTAGACTTCTAAACCATCTGGAAAATAGAAAAGCCATAAAGGAGGTTGTCTTCAACAATTCTTGTAGCATTAACCATTTGCTCTTTGCTGATGACATTCTAGTTTTCGTGGAAGACAATGACACATATCTAAAGAATCTACAATACGCTCTAAAGATGTTCAAACTAGCATTTGTATTAAAGATAAAGTATGCTAAATCAACCATAAATCCTGTAAATGTCTCAACGGAAAGAACTAGGAGGGTAACTGATCAATGGGGTCTCTCAGAAACTCATTTGTCAGTCAATTATTTGGGCACTCCCTGGGAGGCAAACCACTCTCAAAAGAATTTTGGAAACAATCCATTGACAAAGTCCAAAAGAAACTACATGGATGGAGATACAATCAAGTGTCCAAAGGAGGAAGGCTCACATTGATCAAAGCATCCATAACTAGCTTACCAACTTATCTGCTCTCCATTTTTAAAGCTCTGATCTCTTTCTACAAAGAAATAGAAAAACTTTGGAGAAATTACCTATGAAAAGGAAAAAATAAAGACTCCAACTCACACCTTTTTAACTGGTTCATCTACACAGTACCAAAGCTTCTTGGAGGAGTTGGACTCACAAAGGTAAAAGACACATAAATTTTGCTTTACTAAGTAAATGGCTTTGATATTATCATATGAAAGAAAACTCTCTGTGGAAAAGAGTGGTAGACGCCAAGTATAAAAAAACTATTCCTGGTGAATTCTCTCGAGAAGAAAAACATAGTACCACAAAAGCATCATGGAGAGCTATCATAGGAGAAAAGGACTAGTTCGAAACAAAATTCAAATGGACAATCAATAATGGCGACAATCTGTCTTTCTGGTATAGCAATTGGAACAGTGACTCTCCCTTATCAAGAAAATTTTCAAGGCTCTTCGCTTTATCAAAGAAACAGAATGTAACCATAAAAGAGGTTTGGGATAACACTTGTTATGATTGGAACATGAAACCGAGAAGATAGCTTAATGAGAGAGAATCAGATTTATGGCTTTCTATTAAAGCATCCCTTTTGGTTAGAAATGTAAATGGAGGACCAAGTAAGCCTATTTAAAGACGATATGTTCACTATTGTCTCGGTAAAGTTAGTGTTGTTTGAAGAAACAAACAAGAAGTCAACAAATATCCACCAACTTCTTCTAAAAAACCTCTGGACATCCCTAAGAAATGCAAGTTTTTATTTGGACAATCTTGCACGAGCATATCAACACCATGGATATGATGTAGAAAAGATTCCCAAACTCATATCTGAACCCAAATTGTGCACATATTGCAAAAAAGCTAGTGAAGATATAAATCATATCTTCCTTAGATGCGAAAAGCCCAAGAGCTATGGGAGAGATTATATTTGATCACTGGCAAAGAGATACTAGAAACAGATGCTAAATTTATATGCTTATCTATGTGCAAGACCAAAAGCAACAACAACAAAAAAAGTAATAAACTTTAATGCTATAGTAGTAGTTTTGTGGACAATTTGGCTGGACAGAAACAACGAAATCTTCAACGACAAGTATATCAGCTGGATAGAGTCTTGGGAAAATATCTGCTAGCTAAATGGTCTTTGGTCGAGCAGACATTCCCTCTTTAAAAATTACAGTCAAAACTCTATTTCTCTAAATTTAAGAGCCTTTAGCAATTAACTTTTGCTTTTGTACATTGGGCTTTTCTCTAGCCCGCTTTGCAACCACCTTGATCAATAAAATTTCTGGGTTATGTGAGCTATTTATATAGTTCCCATAGCTCGATAGTTTCTTCTAAAATAGAAAAAGATTAATCAATTTAGGGTTCATTTGGATTGATTGAAGGAGAATATGATATTTTCAAATGTAGCAAAATTTTATATTTTACACTTGTCTATCATTGGTATAATTTAAAATTTACCTTATAAATATTTTCATCAATTTTGTCATTTACGATAATTTATCTAAGAAAAAATTTTCTTAAAAATAAAAACCCATTTTTATTTAAACTGTTTTATTTTTTAAAAATTGTTTAAAATACATTTCAAAAGTTGTCGTGGGATTCGTGGTGCAATGGTAGCGCGTCTGTCTCTAGATTAGAAGGTTGCGCATTTGATCCACGTTGGGTTCAAATTCTCAATCTTTAGTGGATCTTGTTTTAAAAACATATATTTTAAAAGGGTAAATTCTCATAAATAGAACAAATGGTCAAATTGAAAGTTGATGCAATTTATCATTTTTTAAAAAAATTCCAATTCTCTTCTTTTCCAATTTTTCTAAATATTTTTTAAAAGACTCCTTTTAAAACTTATTGAATGATTATCCAATACATTTCTTTTAAAATTATATATTTTTCAAACCAAACACATTAATGTATTACAAATTTATTCATTCTGTTCATGCTTTCAACTCAGAACAAACTCGCAAGCTCTTAACATCGAACCAAGAAGTTAATATTTTGTACCCAATTATATTTTCCCATTTGAAAACTATTTTTTCCCTCTATATTTGAAGGTTTTCTTTCCTATTTTGCTATATTAGCCCTTGAGCATTGGACTTTGTTTGCCATATAATTTCCTTTACAAGTGCCCAGAAAACAAATTTAAAAAGATGACTTGAATATTCTTTTTAACATATGGGTCATGCAATATTCAATCCATAGTAAAAAATAAGAAATTGTTGCAAATATAGCAATTAGATTCAAATTAATTATTAACATAAATAATAACATTTAAAAAAAATTGCAAAAGTAATAAAATATGCTAAAGTCTATCAATGATAGAAGTTCATCAACGATAGACCATAAGAATATATCAGTGATAGACTTCTATCGTTAGTAGACTTTGCTATATTTTCAATTTTTTTAAATGTTACTATATAATTCATTATCCTATCCCTAGAATTACTACCTATTATAATTACCCTAGAAAAAAAACAATAACTTCAAAGATAATAAAGGGATTCAAATAATTGAGTTCAAACATCGTCTGTGGAATAGAGGGATTTAAACGTTTGACCTCTATAATTAGTTGAGGCAAGTGACTTAACTAGTTGAGTGATGTTGATAAAGTACTTAAATATATTATATATTTAAGAAAAGATGGAAAAACAAAGGAGAAATGGAGGAAGATTTGGAGATTGAACGTGTGACAGTCAAATTTTTAGGTAAATTTAACATAATTATCTCAATTAACTCGTCGTAGTTTGAAATCTTTTATGTTAGAAACAAATTATTAGATTGATATAATTTATTTTAAATTGTAATAATAAAATATTGAATAAATATATTGTTGGTTCCAAGATTTCAAAACAAACATTTTAGTCTTTCAAACTTGTAAAATTATTTTGTAAATGTTTATTCTCGGACTTTAACTTTAAACTTTAAACAAACGGTAATGTGCCCTAAAACCAACCCAAGCTAAAAATTTAGATTTTTTTTCATCAAATTATTAGCAGTCCAATTTGAAATTTGCAAGTTCAACTGCCACCAAGTTCATTCTAGCTTTGTATTTTAATTAATCTCAATGATGTATCATTTACAAGGATGGCAGAAGGCCAAATTTTAGAAGAGTACTAAGAGGAATGAGCCAGAGAATGGAGAAGACTATAATAACAAAGAAGAAAATGTTATGTTTTTGTTTTTTCTGAATATATTTGTTGGCCAGGAAGGCTGATTTGTGATTTGTGTTGATACAACAAGAAGTATATGAAAAGTGGGAGAGCAGAGTGTTTGTGCAGAAGAACATGAGGTGTGTTGGCTAACAGAAATCGTAGGAGTAGAGAGGTAATTGTTTTAGGGTTTGTTTATTCCTTTCCTTTTCTTTTAATATAGTTTAAAGCAATTTTAATTTTCACTTATCACTTTATTTTTAAAAACTTAAATTTTAATTTATTTTTCAACCAATACATTTTTACACGTAGTCAAATAAATGTTGTAGTCTTATCATCTTTTATTTGTTTTGAAATCTAAAGTACCCATACCAAAATGGACATAAACTATATGGAGACCAAAAATGTATTTTGCTCTAGAAAATTTTATAAATTGGAATTTAGTTGAGTTTGGATTTAACTAGGGTATGTCGGAAGAATTATTTTTTAAAGTTTTTTTTTTTTTTTTTTTTTTTTACCAAAGATTGGTATTTTAAATGGAGTTGAAAATGTGTATGTATATTATTTAATTAAAATCCAATTAGGGTTTAGGTTTAAGTATTACATATATATATATGTAAATCTTTAGGATATTTGGTAAAAGAAAATGAATTAAGATAACCTCGATTCTCATGCCCCGATGGGTTTTCGGTTATGTTATTGGGTACAAACGAGTTCCCCTCATGATCAGATGATTAGTAGATCTTTGCATGGTCCTATTTAGAATGTAGTATTTACCCATAAATGTATAGTAGGATGACCGTGGCAGAGTTACTTATCAATTAATTTTATACTTATCCTTTTTTATGATATGCTTCTTTAGGTAAGGACAAGGACAAATTGACGAATTACAAGAATAATTAATTCGGGACTAGATAGATGCTTTACTCATGTCATCATATTTTTTTATGTTGTTTTTAACCTTATGAAAATTTCCAATTTATCTTTGTGTCTTTTAGGGTACCCCAAACTAAGGTTTTATTATTTTAAAATTTGTGCAATTGTAATGAAATTCATTGGTGGATCAATTTTAATGATCTTCAATCCAAAATGTAATTGTATTGCTTTTAATCATGTTTACTTAAAAATATGAATCTTGTCAATTTTTACTGGTACTGTTATCTCTACAAACCTTGAAGGGTTAAAACAGCAACGATAACAGTAATAGTAACAATAATAGTAAATATATGTGAAAATGGATAATTTTTCAACTGTAATAATAACAATAATAGTAGTCATAGCGATAATTATAACTATAACGATAACAATACAAAGCAATTCTCAAATGCACTTATCAATTATATTGTATTATTTTATTATATATATTTAGATGTGGGTCTCATATGTCAATACACACGAGTAAACAACACTAAAAGTAATCATATAAGATTTACCTTTTTTTTTTTTGACTAATTTGATTCAAAATTCTAAGGATGTTGACTAATTTCCAAGAGTAGGATGCACAAAAGCCCATTTTACAAGGTTTCTCTATCCTATTATTTTTCTTTAAACATTTAGGAATAACAAGGGATATAGTATTTTAGAATCATTTTTAAAAATGGCAAAACCGATTTTTAGAAAATGACATTTTCTTATACATACATCATATTTTATAAAATACCAAAATATTCACATTCTTAAATTGTAATTATTTCGTCTCTACATTGTAATTAATTTGTGTTATGTATCTATGAGTCTTTAATTATTTTGCTTGTATCATAACTTCTTCCTAATATTTCGAGTCTCAACTTTATTCAACTTTACTAATTTTAAATAATTCAAATTTAACTTTATTCAACTTTACTAATTTTAAATTAATCAAATTAAATTTGAATTTCAAAATAACGTTAAAAGCTTTTCAAATTAACAAAATTATTAATTATTTTTCAAAATTGCAAAATTTCAACAATTGATTTTATTGAATTTCAAAATAACAAAATTATTATTCTTCAATTATTGGAGAATCTCAAGAATAAATTTTGTATCAAAACAATCTTAATTAAATTTCAAAATAATAATTTTGTTATTTTTCAAAATGGAAGAATTTAACTTATTTGCTATTTTATATATTAGCAATAATAGTTACAATGTAATTATCGTGAAATAATGTTTCTGTGTGTTTTAAAGTAATATGTAATTATTGTGAAATAATGTTCCTGTGTTTTAAAGTAATTTTTTCGTGACTTTCTGATTGTTCACCAATCTCTTTACTTTCTTTTTATTCTTTCTCTTTTGTATTATCTTCAATATATTCTACCTCGTTACTAAGATCTTGCATTTTAAATAATTGCATGTAAATTATATTATGCTGAAATGATATAAACCTTTTGGTTAAAGTCCTCAAGGTTTAATTACAACATAATAATAAATTTTAGTACCTTATTTTCTTCATCTAGAACTTCTTTTTCCTTTCTTTTAATTTCTCTTGTTGTTTAATATTCTATAAAACAATGTATATATATTATACTATATAGTGTATTATTTTCTATGTGATCAATGTGATTTGATTTGAATTCATAATTTGTTTATCTTCGTTTTCGTTTTTTTTTATTGTTACAGTGATACCACCTATCACTTCAGATTTTTTTCTCTTCTTCATTCCTTTTAATTTCAATCTTTCTGCTTTCATTTGGTTGTTTCTGCTTTTTGGATGAAGAAAAGAAATAATAACATTTTTTAAAAATAATAATGTAAATTTTGAAAGATATGTCATAAATAGAATAGGTGGAAAACTATTGTAAAAAATAGGTATTTTTAGGCAAAGTCATGTACCGGGTACTTCCATGAACTGGGTCCAACACTTTATATTTTTCTCTTATTTTTATATATATAATCTGATGGGTCCCACACTTTATTTTTAAATATTTTTCTTTTTTCCATTTATATATATATATATATATATAAATATATATAAATATTAAATATTCAATATCTAAAAATATATTTCTTTATTAAATTAATTTATTGTTTTTCTTTTTTTATTCTTTATATATATATATATATATATATATATATATAATCTTAATTTTCAATTTTCAATCTTCAATTTTCATTCATCTTTTCTAATTTAATTTAATTATATCTTAATTAAAATTATACAAATTTTTTTTTCAATTTTTAATTTTTTTAAAAGAACACATATATTAACAAAATATGTCATTAAAAATAAATTAAATAAATTAAAATAGTAATAATAATAATTGAGAGAAGTTGAATCTTACTCAAAAATAATAATAATAATAATAATAATAATTGAAGCCACCAATGCACATTGATCAAATGAGTAATTGAATAAAAAAAATTTAATGTTTATGGCAAAATAAAAAAATTTAATGTTTATTCAAATTCTAAAAATGTCTCTCTTTATTAAATTATTTTTTTTTCTTTTTTTTTCTTTATACATATATATTAAATATCTTGATCTTCAATTTTTCTTATTAAATTCATCTTTCCTTATTTATTTTAATTATTTTAATAAAAAATTTACATATCTTTTTTTTCAATTTTTAATTAAAAAAATATATATTAACAAAATATGTTATTAAAAAATATATTAGAAAAATTAAAATAATAATAATTGAAAGAAGTTGGAGCTTAACCTAAAAATAATAATAACAACGATAATTTGCAATCGAAAATTATTAGTTAAGTTTTTTTAATTTAATTTGCAATCGAACCACAATTTTTATCGATCAACTTTAAATTGTCTCACGATAGTTGCCATAAACTTTAATAATAACAAAAGTTTATTCTTGTTAAATTTTTTTATTCAATTACTCACTTGATCAAGGTGCATTGGTTGTTTCAATTGTTATTATTATTATTATTATTATTTTGGAGTAAGATTCAACTTCTCTCAATTATCATTATTACTATTTTAATTAGTTTAATTTATTTTTTAATGACATATTTTGTTAATATATGTGTTCTTTTAAAGAAATTGAAAATTGAAAAAAAAATGTGTATAATTTTAATTAAGAAATAATTAAATTAAATTAGAAAAGATGAATGAAGATTGAAGATTGAAAATTAAGATATATTTATATATATATATAAAGAATAAAAAAATAAAAACAATAAATTAATTTAATAAAGAAATATATTTTTAGACATTGAATATTTAATACATACATATATATATATAAATGAAAAGAAAAATATGTGGGACCCATTCATATTATATATAAATAATAAAAAATAAATAAAGTGTGGGGCCCAGCAAATTATATGTATAAAAATAAGAGAAAAATAAAAAGTATGAACCCCAGTTCATGGACCGGTACACGACTTCGCCTAAAAATACCTATTTTTTACCATAGTTTTCCACCTATTCTATTTTTGAAATATCTTTCAAAATTTACATTATTTTAAAAAAAGTTCAAGAAATCGATTTAAAAAGAAAATATTTTCTATTTTGATTTTTTCTAACAAAATAGGCTAAATTACATCATTATTTGTTAAAGGGAATATCCCATAAATTTAGTTCATTTTATTTATTAAATAATGTAAAATAGTTTTAAAATTGGACCAAAATCTTTGTCCAACAAAATATGCTAAATTAAACTATTATTTTTCAAATGAAATATCTCATAAATATAGTTAATTTAATTTGTATTAAAATATAAATTATTAAAAAAAAAAACACAATCTTTTTCCAAAAAAATATGTTAAATTAAATTATTAATTTTCAAATGAAATATCTCGTAATTCTAATTCATTTAATTTGTATTAAAATTTAAATTATTAAAAAAGAAATAAAATCTTTTGTCCATAAAATAGGCTAAATTAAATTATTATTTTCTAAATAGAAATATATTATAAATTTATTGTGCATTGCTTTCTATTTATTGGTTTAATGTTTTCAATTTATTGGTTCGTATTAATGGGAAATGTGAACGCAGAGAAGTTGAGAAATGTAATGGCATAGGAGATGAGGAATCTGAGGTTGAAGAAGATGAAGAAGTTGGTGGCCGTCGGAGTAATTTTTCAGATGGATTGTCTTTGCTGCCCAATGCCCATCTTGGCTATCATGTCAATGATGATCCAGACCTGCAGAATTTATAGAGTTATCCTCCTCCTTAGATCCCTCATTCTATTCCATCTCTATTTTATTTAAACCGGAGACAAAAAAAAAGGAAAAAGAAGAAAGGATGTAAGCAGAAAAAGAAGAAAGAATATAGAAGAAGGAAGAAGAACACGAAATCAATGGTTTCATTTTCTAAAATTAAAGAAAGGGTTGTTGAAATTGGAAGAAGAAAATGTTATGAAAGTGTAATTTATTTTAATTTTACCTTGAGAAAGTAGGGTCTAATTCATGTATGTAGGGATATTATCGATGTTTCCAAATTCTTATTTTTTCTTTTTTTTTTCGATCTGCTATTTAAAAAAAATCGATTTTGCTATTTTTTAAAATGACAATTTTAAAATTTCTATTCTTCTAGTTGATCCAAATTTAGGAATAATAAGTAACCATATGGCATAAAATATTAAGTATATAACAACTTTTAAAACAATTTGTCAATATAGCAATTTTTTTAATTTTTTATATATTTCTAAAATACCCTTGTTTTAAGAATAATTGTAATGGGTAACAATTTTAGAAGAATTAATTAATGATATAGCATTTTTTAAAACAAAGTGTGCAAATATATAGCAAATTAATTTCTCCAACATCCTAATTATTTTTTGTTTGTTCTAAAAATAGCCTTGATTTCAAATTTAAAAAATTCTAGCGTGATTTTCTTTGTCAATCCTCTTAGCTAAGCACTGATCATATTTGTTGGGATTCTCTCATCCTGTACTCACTCGATCCATCCTCTCTGACGTTTCTCTCCTTCTTTGCTCATGTGATCTAGAAACAATTTTTTTGGGAACATGTCGGAATTTGTAAGAAACGACGAAATCAAGAGTTTGGGTTTCTCTACAAATGAATTTTTAGATTGTCTCCTAGAGAATAGTGGGAACCTTATCAAAGCTAATGGATTTTTTAACTATTACAGCAACAATCTAGTAGGTGGAATCAACTTATGAGTTTAGACTTCATGTAATCAATTAGCAGGTGGAACTCCAAGTGGAATATCATCATATAAGAAGCGTGTGAGTTTAGACTTAAGCCACAACCTTCTAACTTGCGAAATCCCACTGATTTTCATTTAAATTTTCGTTCGGTCACTCTTTGATTTGTTGTTAAAATGAATCTATCTACGCTGAATTCCATCGCTTGTTTGTATAAATATGTAACATTACCAGCATTAGGACTGTTTTTATGGGAAAACAAAAATAAAAGCACAATCAATAATAGAAATCTATACATTTCTCAAAAAATAAGTTTAACTTTTCTTTTAAATCTATCTAGTGATAAAAACTTAACATTGATAGACTCCAATCCACACAAAATAAACGATAGTGAAACTATCTTTCTTTCTTCAAGTCTATGAAACAAACACTAGAAGGAATCTGGCATTTAATGTCGGTTTAAAACTGACAATAATGGCCTTTAGTGTCGGTTGATAACCGACATCTATGCTAGCGTTATTAAAGGCCTTTAATGTCGTTTCTGCTTTGATGTCAGTTTAATGTCGTTTTTAAACCGACATTTTTTATGGTGTTATTGAAGATCTTTAGTGTCGATTGGCCTTTGATGTCGTTTTAAAACTGACATTAAAGTCTTGTTTTTGGATCTATTTTTAAAATTTTATTTTTATTAAATTATTGAATTATTGTCTATTTTTAATGATGTCAAATAGTTAAAAACAAAACTTACAGGCCAGTGTAGATAAATATTTTTTTCTTACTCCAACCAATCGATAAAATTAATATTCTTTTATTTATATCTCTTTTACATGTGTATATACAAAATGAAATTTTAATATTGTGTTTATATATACATTCTACAGTCATACATAAAACACGATCATAATACAAGACTTAAATAAGAAATTCTAAACGCTAGTCTTTAACCTTCAACGATCACTTAACTTTCTACCCAATCGCTTGGCTATCCATACGATCACTTAGCTTTCAACCGATCACTTAGCTTTCTACAACAACAAAGAAAGTGATCATTTAGCTACTCAAAAAACAAAGAAGGCGAGAAGTTTAACTATTGAGTTGTCTAGATCAATAACATTTTTAAAGGAATAGAAACAATAAAAAGAAAATTCAAGGATGAAATGAAAATACTACATGCCTATAACCATCCTAAGAAGTTGTCAGAAATATCGATATATATACCTCCTCATAATAATGCAGCTGATAAAACTAAGCTCGACACATGTTTTCTTGATACCTCCTTTTTCTTTTTCAACTAATACAAAAAAAAAATAGTGATCCAAATAAAAGACTTATACTCATCTCAAGATTCCTTCAAGAAAGTGATCCTTCTTGTGGATGTAGGCATTTTAGGCAAACCACGTATATCTTGTGTTCATCTTCTTCTTATCCTTCATCTTCAATCTGTGACTTCTCATCTATTCAAAATAGAGGAAAAGAAGCAAAGAGAGAAAGAAAGGTAATATTGCTTTTGTTAGAATATTTGTGGGCCTGTGGATATTTTATTTGTTTAGTTTTGTCTTCTTGGTTGTCATGGAAAAAAGGCATTTGTTTAAGGAAAGTTTGTGAAGAATATTCTGATGGGAAAAAGTTTTTATTTGGTTCCATTTTGAAAAAGATTATTTTCTTACTTATTGAAAAGTTTTCGTTGAGGTTATTATGCGTGTTCTGTGTGTTCATTCTACAAGATTGAGAGAGACGTTGTTGTTATGTAAGAAGATAGTTTTATGAGGAACAACTTCGCCATTGAACGTACAGTATGTTAATCATAGAACCCAAAGCGTGTAGGTCTCTCTTAATGATGTGATTTGTAAGCTGATACTTGTATAGGCTATCCTTTAGACTGAGATTACAATATCTGAAGTTTAAGTTTTTGTAGTATGGTGGTTTAAAAGATCGTTTGTTTACATCTTGATAAAGGACATGATTTAGGGGGAGTTCCTCCAGTTACTATCGTAATCTGTTGATTGATGAGAAACTTGATTAAATGGGAGATTTTGGTTAACCAAATCTATCTTTGATACAGTTAGTGATAGTGTTACTTGTTGTAATATTGTATCACTGATAGTACTGAGTGAAGAAGTTTAGTGTGAGACTCTATACTAAGAATCTTAATGGTTTTATTATAATTTATATATCAAAAAATAAAATCTCTAATCTCGAGTCAAGGATCCCTCAAACGTAGATGTTGTGTCATTGAATTGAGTTAACAATGTCTTGTGTCCCTACCATCTCTAGTTATTGTTTAGATTGTTGTATGCTTTATTGTTAACAAAGATGGAGAGTTTATTGATTGTAGTAGTAGCACAAGAAGCATCATTTGAAAGCGACACGATTTATGCATGTCCACCTGATTTCGAGCTTAACTATTGGGATGTTATAGTTCTACCTACATTATCAAGAGAATTTCAAGAGTAATGATTAAGCTTTTATTTGTCAAATTTCTTTAATTTTCGAGAGGCTATACCCAATGCCACAGTATTTTGTTTGCTTTACAATATAGATGTATTTTTTTTTGTTATTTACTGAAATCTTCACATTTTCCTTTCATTCTTTCTAATTTCTTTTTCTCTCTGCTTTCTTTCTTGCATTTGCAAATTAAACACAAAAGTCCAAACCTTTTCATAGACAATATTCATAAGAATGAAGATGTTAGTAATTCAGTTCTACCCTTGATACCTTAATATACACTATGGAATCTAACAAAAAAAGTGACGATGAAGATACTGTGGGAATATCCTCAAAATTGTTAAGAATTGTGCGAGAAGAAGATAAGGTATTCTAGGTCCTCACCAAGAACTAGTTGAAGAAATCAATTTGGATTCTCTAGAGGAATCAAAAGAGGTAAAAATTGACACATCATTGACCAGTGAAACTTGAAAAAAATATTTAATTTTTTACGTAAGTACTCATATATTTTTGCTTCGAGTTATTAGGATATGTCAGGATTACATACGGATATTCTAGTACACCATGTTCCTTTGAAGCCAGAATGCAACCCGATAAGACAAAAGCTACATAAAATGAAGCCTGATATATTGATTAAAATAAAGAGGAAGCATATAAACAAATTTAAAGCAAAGTTTCTCACAACCTCCAAATATCGTGAGTGGGTGACAAACATTGTTCCAGTGCCCAAAAAATGAAGAAGTGAGAATGTGTGTGGATTATGGAAATTTAAATCGAGCTAGTCCAAAGGACACTTCCCTTTACTTCACATCGACATGTTAGTGGACAACACTACAAGATACTCAACTTTTTCCTTCATGAATTTTTCAAAATATAATCAAATCAAAATGGCTGAAGAAGATAGAAAAAAAAAACATTTATTACCCTTTGGGGAACAATCTGCTACAAAGTAATGCCTTTTGGTTTGAAAAATGTTAGGCCAACATATCATCGAACAATGGTTACACTTTGTTATGATTATGATGCATAAGGAAATAGAGGTGTATGTTGATATTATGATTGCAAAATCCAAGGTAGATGAAGATTCTACAATCGTACTCCAAAAATTATTTGATCAGTTGAGAAAGCACCAACTGAAATTAAATGCATCCAAATGTACATTTAAGGAAAACTCAGAAAAGTTGTTGGGATTCATTGTCAGTGAAGAAGGGATAAAAGTAGACACAAATAAAGTGAAGGCTATCATGAAAATGTCATCTCTTAAAATAGAAAGAGAAGTTCAAAGTTTTCTTAGAAGATTGAACTACATATTCAGATTTATCTCAAATTGGACACGAACATGTGAATCAATCTTCAAACATTTACGTAAAAACAACCCAGAAAAATGGAATGTGGATTCTGAAGAAGCTTTCAATAAAATTAGGCAGTATTTGTAGAGCCCACCTGTATGGATACCGCCAGGTCCAGGGCAACTGTTAATCCTATACTCGACAGTATTCAAAGATTCTATGCATGCTGTTCTAAGACAACATGACTTTTCAGGAAAGAAAGAACATGTCATTTATTATTTGAGCAAAAAATTCATCGATTATGAGTATCAATACTCAATGTTAGAGTAAACTTGTTGAGCTTTGGTATGGGCCACTCATCGTTTAAGGCAATATATGTTATACCATACAACATGGCTTATTTCATAAACTGATCCAATAAAATACATTTTTTAGAAACCGTCATTATCGGGGAAGATTGTAAAATGGCAAGTTTTATTGTTAGAGTAATAAAGGAAAGCACACTTGCTGATCGGAGTAATAAAGTTTTGTTGTCAGAGCAATGGCAAGTTTTGTTTATGTTACCAAAAAAGCAATAAAGGGAAGTACACTTGCTGATCATTTAACTACCCAATCAGTAGCAAATTATGAGCCTATGAGAGTTGATTTCCCAGATGAAAATATATTTTTAGTTATTGAAAAGGATGCTACAGATCATGAGACATGGATCATGCTTTTTTATGGTGCTCCAAATGAGTTGGAACATAGGATTGAAGTTGTACTAATTTCTCCAAAAGGAAAATTCTTCCCTTTAACAGCCAAGTTATGTTTTGAATGCACTCATAATATCAAGTAGTACATAAAGTATAGAGAATATCCATATGGAACTTCAGAGAATGACAAACTCACATCAAGAAGGTTGGTCATGAACTTTTTCTTAAGTGGTGAAGTTCTTTATAAAAGAAACCTTGATATGGTTCTCCTTCAATGTGTTGTTGTGGAAGAAGAAAAATAAATTATGACAGAAATTCATGAAGGAATATGTGGAACACATGCTAATGGATTTATGATGACTAGAAAAATACATAGATTTGGTTATTATTGGACAAAGATGGAGTCAAACTGCATAAAATATGCAAGGGAATGTAAAAGTGTCAAATTTATATGGATAGGATCTATGCAGCAGCATCTCAATTACATGTCTTGTCAGCACCCTGGCCATTTTCTTTGTGGTGAATTGATGTTATTGGACACATTGATCCTAAAGCCTCAAATGGTCATTGATTTATTCTTGTGGCCATTGATTACTTCACTAAATGGATAGAGGCAGCATCTTATTACAACGTTACAAGAGGAGTGGTGCTCAAGTTTATCAAGAAAGATCTTATCTGTTATTATGGTCTTCTAGAGGGTATTATTACGGATAATACCAAGAATCTTAATAACAAAATGATGAACGAACTTTGTGAGCAATTCAAGATCAATCACAGAAATTCTACTCTATACCACCCCAAGATAAATGGGACAGTTGAGGCAGCCAACAAAAATATTAAAAGAATCATTGAGAAGATGACAACAACATACAAAGATTGGCACAAAATTTTACCGTTTGCGTTACATATATATCGCACATCAGTTCGTACTTCAACAGAGGCAACACCATTTTCTTTGGTTTATGGAATGGAAGTTGTCCTACCTATAAAAGTTGAGATAGCTTCATTGAGAGTTCTCATGGAAGCTAAGTTAGATGAAGCTAAATAGAGACGAGGTCGTTATGAGTAGTTGAATTTCGTTGAAGAAAAACAATTAGCAGCATTAAGTCATGGACAACTTTACCAAAGAAGACTAATGTAAGCATACAATAACACCCTTGAAGCTTTCGAGAAGGAGATTTTTGTTAAAAATGATACTTCCATTTCAGAAGGATCATGGAGGAAAATGGACTCCTAATTATAAAGGTTCATTCGTAGTGAAAAAAGTTTTTTCAGGAGGAGCTTTGCTTTTAACCAATATAGATGACATTAAATTAAAAAAAAAATCTTATGGATTCAGATTATGTTTGAAGATATTGTGCGTGAGACCTTTTCTTAGAAAGTTGCGTAGTGTTGAAAGAGGTTAGGAGTATTTCTAGGAAACTTACATTTAGTTCTTAGAATGTTATTTTCATATATGTAAACTTCCCCTTACCTCTTCTCTTTGTACTCCCATTTCAAGAATCGTTGTTATCTTTTCATTTCTTATTATATTTATCAAACATTTATTTATTTCAATCGTTTATTTTATCCTTTCTAAAATGTCATCAAATTATAATAAACATCCACTATCCATCAGTCTATTATTCTATTTATTGTTAATTATTAAGGATTCTGTACAACTTATTATATTTGCAAACCAAGTAAAAGCTATGATTTTCTTTTGTTAAGACTTAAAGAAATATAGTTGTCTACAAGTCCAGAACGATTTCTCTATGATTGTGAGTTGTCGCATTTGGAAGTCTACACATTCTAAAAGGATTCACGTTTTGTGAAGCCAAAGACTAAAACAACATTGGGTCTTTACAACATAGTACAATCTTTTGCAATTTGGATCCGTTTGTTTGATACAAAGAGTGGCGAGTTTGGCAACTTGAAAAGTTCTCGTGATACATGTGTCTTATTCTATCCTATGACCATGTTGATCAATTGTTAATGTGATTAGTAAAATGGAGTAGTGAGCTATTTATTTCTTTAAAAAGCACAATATTTTCAAATTAAATTTCAAATGAGTTTAAAAGTAGGATGAGTCCACTTTATCAAACCTAGCCTTGGAGCTAAGATTAATGTCTTTTCAATTTTTATTAAATTGTGCCTAGATCTGAAGTTGAGGTTGAAGCCTGTCTAGCAGATCCTTTATTTATCAAACCTAGCCCTAAAGCTAAGGTTTCATGTCTTTTCAATTTTAGTTAAATCGTGCCCAGATCTGAAGCTGAGATTGAATCCTATCTAACAGGTCCTTTATTTATCAAACCTAGCCCTAAAGCTAAGGTTGATGTCTTTTCAATTTTGGTTAAATCGTGCTCAGATCTGAAACCGAAGCCAAAGCCTGTCTAACAAATCCTTTATTTATCAAACCTAGCTCTAGAGCTAAGGTTGATGTTTTTACAAATTTGGTTAAATTGAGCCCAGATTTGAAGCTAAGGTCAAAGATTGTCTATCAGGTTCATTATTTATCAAACTTAGTCCTAGAGGTGATTGATATCCTTGCATTTTTTTCTCTCTAAAAAATAAAAATCGGCCCAAATATCTTATCAATTTCCTTTGTCCACCTCAAATATCTTATCAATTTTCTTTGTCCACCTTTAAATAATTTCAAGATGGACAAAGAGAGGCAAGCTATAGATACCGTATTTTGTCCTTCATTTTTTATTTTTATATTCATTTATTTCATTTATTTACTTTACTTTACTTTATTTCATTTTCATAAAATAAATTTAAATTTAAATTTAATATTTGAATTTACTTTTTTAAAAAAATAAAGAAAAGAAAAATCTACGAAGAATCTCACATTTCCTCTCCCTATCTTCCTTCAACCACTCTCTCCACACAATTCTCCCAATTTTCTATCCCACGATCTTTTTTCCCTTTCCTTTATCAACTCTTCCTCACTTCCTCTGTTTTCTAGACTCTCTAAAAAAAACTACCAACTCACTTCCTTTTGCCTTCTCCCCTATCTAAAAAAAACTACCTGCTTATCCCCTATAAAAAAGAGAGGGGAAGACTTCTACTGCGATGATTTATATAATAAGCTTTTTAGTGGTGTCCATTCTGAATACTCTGATGATGGTTCCTCTATCTCTAGCATACGTACTTCTCATGATGCTACTATTGTTCCTGATTATATCAAAACTTCTTCTAAGGCTACTCCGTTTGTTGATACTTTCATTGATGAATTATTTGAATAGTTCTATCATGACTCTAAGGTTCTTGACTCTAGAATTCCTCAGAATACCACTCAAAAGCACATGTTTCTAAGTCCATATGACCCATGCATTCTACAATTCCTATTGTCTTTCCATCTGCTCAAACTGGAAAGTTTTTGGTGTTTTTCTTACTGCTTAGCCTATTTCTATGGTATCTACAACTTTTGCTTCATGTTTTTTCCTACAAGGGTTATGCAGCTTCTGTTAGAAGAATTTCGATCTTCAAGTGTTATTATCCAGGATCTTCAAAGAGTTATCTCTGATATGACTGGTTGACGAGCTGCTATTGCCTTTGTGCTTCATGTTGTGCGTTCAATGCTTGTTGGTTTCTCATTGCCTGCTTCTTAGTTATTTGTCAACATGCAGGAGGGAGTATTTGATGGAAGAGGATTTGTTTGGGTTGTTACAAAATTATCGCACTCCTTATATGAAATCCTTTGAATTCCTTGTTTCATGGTGCTTCTGTTGTTTATTGACTTTTTGGTCTCCATGTCTAAACAAATAAAGGAAGTCTGTCCCAAGGGAGAGTTTGTTAGAATATTTGTGAGCTGGTGGATATTTTATTTGTTTAGTTTTTCCTTCTTGGTTGTCGTGGCAAAAAGCGTTTGTTTAAGGAAAGTTTGTGAAGAGTATTCTTATGGGAAAAACATATTTGGTTCCATTTTAAAAAAAAAAAACTATTTCCTTATTTATTAAACATTTTTCATTAGGTTATTATGTGCGTGTATGGACATTATTTTGTGTGTTCATTTTGCAAGATTGAGAGAGACATTGTTGGTGTGTAAGAAGATAGTTTTGTGAGGAACGACTTTACCATTGGACAATACATTATTCATAGAGCTTGAAGCGTTTAAGATCTCTCTCAATGATGTGATTTGTGTGACCGATACTTGTATTGGTTATCATTTAAGCTAAGATTACAATATTCGAAGTGCAAGCTTGTATAGTATGGTGATTTAAAAGATCTTTTGTTTACGTCTTAATGAAGGACATGATTCAGGGGGAGTTCCTCTAGTTACTGCCTTAAACTATTGATTGATGAGAAACTTGATTAAGGGGGAGATTTTGGTTAGCCAAATCTATCTTTGAAATAGTTTAGTGATAGTGTTACTTGTTGTAATATTGTATCACTAATAGTACTGAGTGAAGAAGTTTAGTGTGAGATTCTATACTAAGAATCATAATGGTTTGATTATGATTTATATATCAAAGAAATAAAATCTCTAATCTCGAGTCAAGGACCCCCAGATGTGGATGCTGTGTTATCGAACTGGGTTAACAATGTCTTGTGTCCCTACTATCTCTACTAATTGTTTAGATTGTTGTATCCTCTGTTGTTAACTGTGGGTTCGTCCCATCCACTGCAGTGATTTCTTTTAGTGTTTTATCAACTTTCAATTTTTTTCCTTCTCGTTTTTCTTTCTTTTATGCAAATGAAGATTAAAGCAAAATAAGGAGATTTTTCCACATGTATGATTAGCAAACAAAAACGTGTTTTCTTCTTTGTCAAATTTTCTCTCCAGTTGTCCTCCACCTTATTTTGGGTCTGCAATAATAGTAAAAGCCCAACACTTATTTTTCATGAAAATTGTAACATCTCAAATTTTAGGTAATTATCTTGAACTAAAATACAATTGGTAAAAGATAGGTTGGTTTATTTAAGATTAATTTAATTAAGGGTGTTAATTAATTTAATTGGAATGTTAGAGGAAAATGTGACTTTGTGGAATTTGGTTAAGTATTTAGGCATGTGTCCGTATGTGTGCGCGTGCATGTGTGTATGTGCGCACGCGCGTGGGAAAATATATATTTATATTTAGGTATATAATTAATGGAAAAAAGATTGTATTTAATAAGGTGAGAAAAGATTTGTTTTCATTGGTGTGGATGTGAGGGTTATTTGGAGAAGAGGGGATCAAAATATATTATATGGTAAATTTACATAAATACAACAAAAGTGCTAAATATTTACGATCCATATAACAATTTAAGAAAAGCCTATGAAGTCAATTATTTTTTCATAAATTCTATATATTTGCCCTTATTCAATTTTTATTATTGTGGGATGGCTTTTTAATTTTTTTCTTCTTCTTCTTTACGATTTATTCTTCTCTTTTTCATATTATTACATCTCCTTCCACATTTTTCCACTTCTTGTTTACAATTTCTTCATTTCTTCTTGCATAATTTCTTCCTTCTTTTTCATCTCAAATCTTTTTTTTTCTTAGTACAAGATCTAAACGATATTGGTACATGACCTAAATGATCGATCTAAATGATCAATTGTCTATTTCAGATAGACAGAGCTAAACCATCACTGATAGATCGTTTAGGTTGGTACAAGATTTTTTAGATTTAGTGCAAAATCATTTAAATTGGATACAAGAGTACAAGATATCGTTTAGGCTGGGTACAAGATCATTTAGACTAGGTACAAGCTAAGTGTACAAGATCATTTAGACTTGGTACAAGATTATTTAGACTAGGCACAAAATTATTTTTTCATGCATATGTGACTGATTAGTTGCATAGGTATTTTTGTTTTGGGGCACTTGCAAAAATAGTAAAAAAAAATTATGATAATAGAGTCCATGTCACTACATTTTCTAAATTGAAAAACTAGCAAATTTAAACCTGATAACCCTTTAATAGCCCTTTGATAACCCTTTGATAATCCTCTAATAGTCATTTGATAGTCCTCTGATAATCCTTTGATATCACTAATTACCTGTCATATTTGTCATGTTCACAATATGCAAAAAAGAGGTGTCGTGTGTTGTTTTTATCTAAATGTTTTTGTCATATAATGCAATTTTCATTTTGTTTCTTCACATAGTCGGTTTGTGGGCTTTTTCCTTTTTTAAAATTGTTTTATACGGTGTAAATATTTTTAGGCTTTGTTCTATTTTTAAAAAATCTCCAACCTATATTATTATACATATTTATGGTGGAAAAAGGGAAGTGATTTAGGATGTTTTTGTGTTCATTGACTAAAAAAAAGAAAAGAGCGTCTAACTCTCTCACCTTCTTCTTCCTTAAGGAACCCCCCCATATTCTCTCCTTCGGCAAACAAGCTCTGACCATGTCGACAATCGAACATCGCATCACTTCGCTTGTGGGTTTAAGTGAGTCAAATTGTTGGTGTGTTGTCATGAGTTTTGAATACCCATTAAAAGTTTAGAGATAAAATTGGTTATTTTTTCTTGGTTATTTGAAGGTTTAATTGAAGAATTTTTGCTGCTCTTCTCCAATAAAGATCGAAATTTGGATTTTCGATGTCAATTGGGTAAGTTAAATCTGAGAATTAAAAATTTGATTGAATTCGTTATATTTAGGTTGAATTTGGGAATATAGTTGTTATAGCGACCTAATTTTGTCCGACCTTATTTAAAGTAATTCAATTGCTGGATTAATTTTTTCCTTAATTTGACTATTTTTTAATTTTGTGATTAACCAACTTTTATAATAAAAAAATGTGAGTTAATTACTTAGAAAGTTTTGTAGGTAGTTAATTTGGTTAGAGTAACTAAATCAATTAGTTAGTCTAACTAAGGTAGGTGGAGGAAATACTAAATATGATAACTTTTCAAATTTAGTTTTGGTTATTAAAGGCTCCATTCTATTTTGAAATGAATGTTAATGTTAGTATTATTTTTTATTTTTTTAAAAAAAATATTCACTTTGAATTTTTAGCCATTTAGATAAACTTTTTTTTGGTAAAATAATCTCTTCTTCATCCATGAACACAACATAAAGAAAAGGCCACACAAAAAAAAAATCGTAGATTTTTAGAACCTTCACATCCTCTCTTCTTCATCTAAACATCTAACCTTCATAGCCCCTCTAATGGCGAATCTAGAAATTTCATATAGAGGGCACTATATAACGAACACACTAAAAAAATATTTAAAAAATATTAATTAGCTTTAAAAATTAATTAATTTAATACGTATTACAATTTTCCTCTACGAGTTTTCATGTTTTGAAATCGATCCATGATA
>JBBPDI010077124.1:0-14916 GCA_037974545.1 Cucumis variabilis | reverse complement strand
AATAATGACCTCAATTAATATTGAAATAAATAGCAAAAAAAAATTCATATATATTTTCTTTTAACAATTTTAACTTTTTTAAAAAAAAAAAGAAAAGAGAAAAGAAAAAATAGTTAGATGTAAAAAATAGAATGAAAAGTGAGAAAGTGTAACCTTGTTCAGCACTACGAACATCAGGTTTAGCGCCATTGGCGAGAAGCAACCGAGCATAATCACAGCGATGCTCTTGAACGGCCAAATGCAGTGCCATATCTCCACTCTTAGACAGAGCATCAACACAAGCTCCTTTCACCAATAGCAGCCAGCTCAACACTTTCATATGCCCTTCTGCCGCTGCCAAATGAATCGCTCTAAAAACAAATCCTTCCCCCCGCTCTGTACTCACCTTCCTCGCCAATAACAGCTTTACAATCAACGCCTGCCCAGCCCTCACCGCTGCCTCCAACGCCGTCATCCCACTCTACCCCACTTTTCCCACATCCCGATTGAACTCCAACAGCAACTGCACCAAATCCGCTCTCCCCTGCCTAATCGCTAAGTGAAGAAGAGTCCTCCCCTTTTCATCCACAGAGTCTACCGCCCTCCAACTCAGATCACTCCTCTCTAACACCTCTCTAATCTCATCCATAGCCCCATCCGCCACTACTCTTGCCAACACAGTCGACCCCACGAACATAACTTTAATCCCACTGTCGATAAACACTTGTTTCTTTCTGGTAGTGAACCAATTGGAAGGAACGGAGTCGAAGCTTGAGGAAGAGTCTTTGATAGCAGCACCGAGGACAACGACGCTGTGGAGAAGGAAAGAGTCATCGGAATAAGGGTAGGAATCGGTGAGACATCAATTGATGGAGAAACTGGGCGCAAAATGGGCGCAAAAAGAAATTGATGGAGAAACGACGATGGTTGAACGGTAATCTTGAGAGGGAAAAGGAAAGAGTTTGGGTATCGTCGCAGCAGTCGTGAAAGAGAAATGTGAAATGTGAAAGGGAAAAGGAAATCTTGAGAGGGAAAAGGAAAGATGAAATGTGAAAGTTTCCTAAAGGGAAAAATAAGAATTTTGGACCACTTTTCTTTCTTTTTTTAATTCCCGCGCGTGCCTCTTTTTTCTTTTTTTTTTTCTTTAATAACATTTTATAATATATGTTATTAAAAATTGTTATTGAAAGACTAATTTGTTGTAGTGCTAATACTTCTCTAATTTTTTTCTTTAATTTATACTCTTAGTTTGATGGTGATAGTTTTATTTGAAGACAATTACACTAATTTTATCCATAAAAATTAGGGTCTTTAACTCATATAGCTTAAATTGATATATGATATTACATGAAGGACCCAAATTACTAATAAATTTTACAACAGTCCTAAATGGGCCAATATATTACATAAATGTAGGCTCAAATTATTTTAATACCTCTTTCTATTATTTAATTGATTTATAACAAATATCTAAATGGAAAAAAATCATGGGATACGGTTTTGGAAAGAAGTGGGACCCAAATTAATTTAATACCAAGTTCTATTATTTAATTGATTTATAACAAATATCTAAATGGAAAAAATCATGGGATACGGTTTTGGAAAGAAGTGGAAAACCTTTCATGCTTTCCTTCTACGAAAACGGTTGTCTACTCCTTCCAACGTGGATTACGGTTTTTACTTTGAAATTTTAGAGAGTTCGGAGGTGAAGAAGAAGACATTCGACAACCGACAAATACAAAACTTCTCGAACATAATCTAGTTAGACATTTTGAGAGGTTAGTATTGTATATATTCAACACATATAAAACATTAGGTATATTGTAGATATTCGATTAAATAGGCAATCAATTGAAAATGTAGTTTTGAATGTGATACATTTTAGGGTTTATTGAGATTTCGACGGTGAAGAAGAAAACTTATCCAACATAATCTGGCTAGAAATTTCGAACTTAGTATTGTATATATTCAAAACATATTAAACATGTGGTATATTAGGTATATTTTAGATATTCGATTAAATAGGCAAACAAACGAAAATCTAGTTTTGAATGTGATACATTCTAGGGTTTATTAAGAATTCAACAGTGAAGAGGAACTACATTTTGGTCATCTTATCAAAAAATAATAGAACTATATGTTAGTATATAATATTATTGTATATAATATGGAGTATATATATACTAAAATATAGAACAGAACTATTATAGATTGCGGATATATTAAAGTATGATGTAATCAAATACATTTATAAAGGAAAAATATGTATGTATAATCATGTCGTTTACTACTGTTCTAGTAATATTTACTATATAAACAAATAATTTAAACATAAATTCAATAGGAATTATGTACAAGGTATTATTGTATATAATATGAGGTATATATACTAAATAACATATATAAATTCAAACTTCTTACTGTACATAATTATATATGTCATATTGTATATATAATGTGGTATATATATGTAAGGGCTGTCGACGATGGATGAAATTTTTTAGATTGTTCGCGTGATGGAGATGAAAGATTGTTAACGATTATAATAAATTAATATAAAATTCCATATTGGAAAAGATTTTGTGTTATACTTTATTAAAATAATATTTTCAATTTTTTACCATAATAAAGATACAAATTTATATAAGAAAGTTACGAAAATAATAATGGCACTCAAATACTTCATTAAAACAATATTTTCAATTAATTACCATAATAAAGATACAAATTTATATAAGGAAGTTAAGAAAATCATAATAAAAAATTGAAAGTATTGTAAACAAGGAAATAATTTAAATCTAATTATGAATATAATATATAATTAATAATAATTAAAAGGTTAGTATTGTCCAAAAATTATACGAATTCTTAATTAAGAAAATAAATTATACTTTAGGACATTTGTGAAAAATCAAAATCAATTTAGATCTTTTATCTAACTCTTTCTAAAAATTAATCATCTTGTATTTGCATATAAAGAATTCTAATTTTCTATATTATCAACACTTTCTTATACACAATTTTAAAAATTTATATTTTAGAAAACATTTGTTAAACTAACTAAATCATGAAAAATATTGTGCAATTCAATAAAAATGCAAATACCGAATGAATTTATAACAATTTAAGAACATTAATCATATCTAAAAAAAATATTAAACAAACATACAATCCCCATATCATATCTAAAAAAAATGGAAATTCTTGGAAATTTAAAACTAATATAACAAAATAAATCAAAATATTTATAAAATATAATAAAATTTTAGATCTACCACGAATATATATGGATAGAAATACTGATATTGATAAATAATGATAAAAGTCTATTAGTTTCTATCAATGTATATCATAGATAGAATATGAAATTCGTTATATTTTGTAAATATTTTTAATATTTTTGTTATTTACAATAATTTCCAATACTTTGATGCTAAAAATTTGGAAAGTTAAACAAATGTTAAGATCTGCCAATAAAAACTTAGCTAAATAGCATTCTTAGTGTCCATAAGTAATTCAGGAGATCTGATCTAAAGTTCAAATTCTTCAACTCAATCAATTATGATAGATGGTAAAAAAAAAAATGGTAAGATATGGGTTAAGGGTGCAATTGGAGTAAAGGAAATAATGATTGTCCGTTCAACCTACCATGAGCGGCTATTTATTGAGAGAAAAACATAGGTTGGCGGTAGGTCCATAAAATTCAATCAAATGGGATTTTTTTAAAAGGAAAATCATTTTTGTTTTGTGATTTTTTAATAATAAAAAACAAACTAATTAGACTTTATAAAAAAAAAAAAACCTACAAAAATTCATTACACTGGATTTTTCTATGCTTCGTTGTGCTCTTCATTAGGGAATATTTTGTAATTTTGGTCTTCTCTTTCTCGGTTGTTGCAATTAAGTTGTAACGAACCAACTTTTCTAACTAAGTCAAAGTCATTTATTTTTTACAAGACACTTTGATTGACACAAAACATAATAAAATTTATTTGAAACCATATAGTCAAAGAAAAACTTAAGTTTGGGCCCTGTTTCAAATAAACCAAAATCCTTCAAAGTACAATTTTCAAAACAACAGTTCAATCACAAAAATTTCTAAACAGTCTCATGTACTAAGGAAAAGAAGAAAAACATAGAGCGGAAGCATTTGAAGAACATTCCCCTATGACAATCACGCCTCCTTTTTGTCCCTCACCAGTTTGCCTCCCTTGTTACCTTTGCCTGAAAAAGTTAAACATAAAAGGGTGAGTATAAACATACTCAGTAAGAGACCCACTACTGGGCCCGTTAGGGAAAAAAAATAAACTGTTAACTTCCTATTAGGGGTACGCTACACAGTCATAGTCTTGTAATCCTGTAGGATACACATAATCAGTATAGTGCTTCCGAAGGATGCATATATAAGTCTAGTGTTCCCGAAGGATACACATGTCAATCTAGTGCCTCAAAGGATGCACATATCAGTTTAGTGTTCCCGAAGGATGCACAACAGGTGGTGATCCCGTAGGACACCTGCAAGGTACACTACCCAATAGAAAATTAACAATTTTTCCCTCCGTCCATTCTAAACATCTTAACAGTCATTCATGGTTCAGTCAAATATTCTCAACACATAAGCCCTTCAGTTAACCTCTAATAGTCATCTCGTTCTAATTTAGCCCAAAGTTGGTCACTAACATATCAATACATCAGTCAACAAAACTCAATAATCATAACATCTCCTCAGTCCACAAGAAGACAACCATAGCATTCCCTCAGTTCACCAGAACACAACCATACTTTAAAATATCATACATCCGGCCTAAACAACAATCTGCCTGTTTAAGAATATCATACATTCGGCCTAAACAACAATCTGCCAGTTTAATCCACACTCCATATAAGCAACGACTACGAGTTTCAGTCATTTCAACATCCATATATATTTATATATATCCAGTTAATCACATTATGCACTCAACACCAAGACTACATCAATCCCTACATATATATATATTCCTCCCAGTCAAACACAACATACATTAAATCTCAAAGATACTTCGATATACATATATGTCATAACTGATATTCATCCTCAGTTTAAAGACAACATACAGTCAATATATTTTATCTTTATAGGCGAGCCCAGTAGAAAGTTCCTTACCTTAACTTTACTCTAATCCCCTTGGTTGGACCCAAGTTTGCCAAACAACCTAAACATAGGTAATTAGAAACCGATCACTTTCACAACCAATATCATCCACTCAATTTGTTCTTTATACAACTTCTACAATTTACCCAAAAATGTGGGGAGTTGAACCAAACCAACTTGTTGAAAATCCAAGGGTGTGTTCGCATTGACGATACCTTCAAGGGTGTCACTTCAAGCGTTCAATCGACATTACATAAGGGTATATACATTTATTTCATAAAAGCAAAATACAAATCCCACAATTTAACCTTACCCAACGTAAATCCGGTAGCTCACAGCAACCAAAGGTGGTGGACAACAGACGAACAGAACCAACCGAAACAAATACAGTGGCTGGCTTGGAGAAGAGGAGCTCAACGCGTGCGGTTCACAATCGCTTGGGCGAAGGTCACAAGGCTCGAGTACAGTGGTGGCTCGGTCTAACGGAAAAGATACGTCGGAGGGACCTCGTACAAACGGAAACCCAGTGGATCTGGACAACAGCGACGGAAGGAGAACACACGAACGAAAAGGACGACTGGATTTCAGTCTTGACAGAAATTGGCGACGGAATGTGACGCTTCACAGCTTGACGGAGACGGACAGATTTGAGGCTCGCCTGGGTTCCCCTTCTGTTGGTGAGCCTGGTCACCGGTCGTGTGAACTGCTCGAAAGAAGGAGGGCGGCGACTATGGTGGCTAGGGTAGAAGGAAGAAGAAAAGGTTGGGGGAAGGGGTCTGTACGCAGGGGAGAAGAAGAGGAAATTTTCTTTTCTTTTCTTATTTTTTTTAAAAATAATAATGATAGTTAAATAACATTAATAATTATTATTATTTCTTATATATTTAAATCCTTATCCCTTTTCTTTTCCAACAACTCTACTAAACAATAACACCCCTAAAACTTAAAATCTATAAACAAAGACAAATTGATATAATTAAAAGTAAGATAAAAATACATTTTTACCTTAAAATTTTGGGGTGGTACATAAGTTTTTTTTTTGTCCCATTTTATGTCCATTTTGTCGATGGTCTAGATTTCTACCTATTAGGTGCTTGAAATTGACAAAATAGACAAATAACATATAAAACCAAGAAACAATAATAATCTTGAATTAATTTTGGAGGAAGATAACACATTTTGGTTGTATCACTATCATTATTGATTTATATCAATGATAGAAGCATCGGTTACTAATTTTTTTCTATAGTTGGAACTAAACAAAAATCACGGATAATAGTAAGATGTTTTTAAGGCTATACTTCTACTATGGATAGAAGTTTATTAATGATAAAATTGATACACTTCTCTCAGTAAAAGAATCATTTGTGATTAATTATCTTACTCATTATAGAAGCTAAACAAAAATGGTAAATCAAGTTAATATGTTTTCATGAATAGAAGTTTGCTATATTTTTAGAGTATTGTAATGTAAGTATCGTAGTGGTAAAATATTAAAAGATAACCAAAATGAATATTTTAGTAAAAAAATTGTATAATGTAAAATTGTAACTAATTTAGAATGAACTAAAAATAATAAATTTAAATTTAAGATAGAGGTTTTTTAAAAAATATAACAAATCATCAAAATATTTACACTGTATAAACAATTTTAAAAACAGAAAAAATCCACAGGTCCATAGTGGAAAATACCAAAAACGTCACAGTCAATACATGGTTAATCGGTCATACGCGCGCATATGATTCTTATTATAAATAATCATGATACATGATCGTGTAGAAAATGGTACATGATAGTGTAGAAAATGATACTTGATACACAATCATATAGGTAGTATCATCATCAGTCATACGCTCGCGTGTAATTCTTTTTTTAAACAATCATGATACACGATTGTGTATAGAAAATGATATACTATCGTCTAGTTATTTTTAACAATGGGACAAATATTTCGCGTAATTTATCTTCTAAATGATCATAATACACGATTGTGTAATTCTTTTTTACGTTGAAAAAAATGCTTCGTGTAATTCTTCTTCTAAACGATTATGATACACGATCGTGTAGAAAACTATACATGATCATGTATTTCTTTTTAACAATGGGAAAAATGCTTCGCAATATTCTTCTTCTAAACAATCATGATACGCAATTGTGTAAGAAATGATACATGATCGTGTAGTTCTTTTTAACGATGGAAAAAATGCTTCATATAATTCTTCTTCTAAACGATCATAATATGCAATTGTAAAGAACATCATACACGATCGTGTAGGAAATTATACATGATCGTGTAGTTCTTTTTAACAATGGGAAATATGCTTCGTCTTGTAATTCTTCTTCAAAATGATCATGATACGCAATCATATTGGAAATTATACACGATTGTGTAGTTCTATTTAGCGATAAAAAAATGTTTCAAATCTAAACGATCGTTTAGCTCATATCTAAGTGATATTTAAACGATCTTGATATATCACTACAAGAAATCGAACTTATCGCAACGCGAGAAAAGACGTCGCTAAAAGAAACATCGGTGTTAATCAGCTTCTGTCGATGTACACGACGTTTGAGGATTTTCGGCGACGTGTTGCTGCGTTGGGGAAGACCTTAATTACTGTAGTGTATTCTAGAAGATGAGCTATAAGAAGGAAAGAAAGGGAAAAATGGATAAAAATAGAAGAAATAAAATCTTGAAGATCATGAGCTGAAGAAATCTAAAAGAGAAGATGAATAAATCATAATGAAGAAGAAGAAAGAGAAGCGATGAATCGTCCGAAATATCAAGGACAAATATGAAATTTAAGAAAAATTTCTACTGGCTTCATGTGATTTTTTATTTTGTTACACGTGTCATACATATTTTGATGTTTTGTTATATTTATGAAAATTAACCTTTAAATAACATATGAACATGCCTATTGCAAAATTTTAAAATTTAAATTCAGAAAAAATTTAAATAAACATACTAAATATTTTAATTTGAAAGATCAAATAATATATAAAGTTAATTTTTCATAAATGTAACAAAACACTGAAATATTTACAACTCGGTGTAACAAAAACAAGAAGTCCATGAAGTCGGTAAAGTATTTTCATAAATTTCATATTTGTCCTTGATATTGTAAACGATTCGTCACTTCTCTTTCTTCTTTTTCTTTGTAATTTATTCATCTTCTCTTCCAGATTTCTTCAGTTCCTCTTCTAGATTTTGTTTCTTCTATTTTTATTCATCTTTTTTTTCTTCATCTTCTCTTTCTTTCTTCAAACTTTTCTTTCAGAATATTAAGGTCATTTAAATATCACTTTGATATGATCTAAACGATCATTTACCTAGTCAACATGATTGTTTAGTATGGTCAACACGATCGTTTAGATTGGAAGCCATTTTTCGATGTTTAAAAAGAACTACATGATCTTGTGGATATGATCTAAACAATCGCTTATCGGCCTAGTCAACATGATCATTTAGCATGGTCAACACGATCATAATTTAGATTTTAAGCTCTTTTTCCATTGTTTAAAAAGAAGTACACGATCGTATGGATATGATCAAAATGATTACTTATCTAATCAATACGATCATTTAGCACGATCAATACAACCGTTTAGATTAATCCACAAAAGCGCACAATTTTCAACAACTAAAAACATTTCGCCAGACCTTCTTCTTCTTTATCATCAATCAAAACTCGATTTCCATTATTGAAAGCTCCCAATCTTGTCTCATTTAACAAGGGAATCTATCTCTATTAGGGTGTGTGGGACCTTTTTCTCTGAGTGCTGGAATTGCATAACTTCAATTGGAAGACTGAACCCCAGACGGGCCATTGAATAAGAGGAAGAGTCATTCCTGCATTTCATATGCTAATCCGAGTTGGAGAGTGATTCTTCGGAGCCGGCCGAATGGGAAAGATCTATCTTACCATCACGACTGCTTTTTCATCATTTCTTTTATAGAGGTAATTGTTTTGTGATTTCTTTTTTCAATTAGAGGTGTCCAACAATTCACGTGATTTTTGACAAATGGTACATTCTTCGTTTTCTTCTTTACATGATTTCTCGACAACGAACGTTTGAAAGTACATGTGATTTTCCAACAACGGTATGTTCTTCTTTTTCTTTGTGGAGATATATATCAGATAGACAAAGATAGAAGTTTATCTCTATCTATCAATACAAAGTCATCTTCCTAAAATCTTGAAGAACTCTCAAAGGACTTACACAGGTGATGCTTAGGGAAGAGGAAGTATATCAAAAAAAAAAAAGAGATATATCTCTCTCTATCAAACTTAAACCTACCTTTAACTATCTTTGTGTTTTGTAATAGACATAGATAGAACTAATTTGTATCTGAGATGGACAAAGATAGAATTCTACATATGTCTATCTATCTATTTGAGATAGACAAAGATAGAAAATTCTTTTTTCTTTTCTTTTTTAACAGCTCTAAGCCTAAGGGAAAGTATAGAATCAAAGCAAGTAAGGCACTTTTTGCTATGTAAGAAGCAAGGGAGTTCACATTCATTATTGCCTAACGAGAAAATGTCAAGGCAAAGGGAAGAAGAAAAGGGGAGAAATCATTGGAAGAGATGGCTCAACAAATCATTGAGTTACAGCATTCAATCTCATTGCATGCTGTAATCGATCAACGTGTTCCATAGATAATGAAGATCGGTTCTCACGTCCTATTTTCCATTGTAAAAGTTGAAGACATGTATACAATAAATAAGCTTTTTCAACACAACCTACTGGCTAATTAATTAGATAATAAAACAATTATCAAAAGATTGATGGTTTGATCCTTCTGTTTTTGTATAAAATTATTGTACTTAAACGGGAAGTCTAAATGATACCTAAACTTTGTATCTTATTTTATTTTGGTTTATAAATTTTTAAAAATAATATATTTTAGACACTACTATTAAGATTGCGTTAATGTTGATGAGACTTCTATATTTGAATGAGTAAAATGTCAAATAAGATAATCACTTAACCATTTAGAGTTTTAAAGTTTTAGTTAAAGGATAGATGGTAGATTGATGTTTTATCATAGAACTAAAAAATCGTCTTCTAAATTTTGATCATTACCATTTTTAGGTATTGTCATCCTACTTCACTTTCTCAACTCATATATTTGATGCAATTCATTCTTACATATGAATTTTTTACTGCCTCAAGTTTACGAGATATTTTGTCATACATTGAATGTCTTTTTTTTTTTTTTTATTGTTCCTCCTAATTATTTTTTTTTTTTTTTGAAGTTTTATGATTCATTGTAGGAATATATATTTGTTTACAATTTTTTAGAGTATTTTAAACAAGTGTTGTACTTATTTTATTTTTCTAGTTTATTTTACCTTATCGTGAATGTTAAATACCAGTATGTCAGTTCTATTTTATTTTTCTATTCTACTCAATATTATTTTTTTTATTTGCTTTAAGATTATTTCAATTTGAAAATAAATAAAAGGTGGGAGGAGATGTGATAGATTTAAGTTTTGTAAAAAAAATAAAATTATTTTTTAATTTGGATTTAGTTAATTTACGTGTGTTAATTATATTTTTATGTTAGTATAAAATATTTATATAATAAATGAGCAAGATTTCTTGGTTATTTATCAATTTAACTAATATGATGAATCTAAAAGCGAATCATCCAAATTTAGAAATCACATCATCATTCTTTTAAAATATTAATAAAATTCTATCAGAAGGACTAAAGTAAGTTTTTTCTTTTCAAAATTTCAAAAACCAAAATACAAAATAGAACAAGTTACAAAATTTAGGGACCAAAATGAGATTTTAACCAAAAATCTTATTGTTAGTTTAAAATTAGGCCATCTCAAATTTGAGATAATTTTATCTTAGATACCTTGAATTAAATGAGTGTGTTAAGTTGGTTTTATTAAGATTAATTCATTAAAGAGATTGATTATTTTAGTTTGTATTTAAGGAAAAATTGGTTTGGTGGATTTTGGATATAAAAGTATTAAGTATACATTGAAATATATTTAACTAGGAGAAAAGTTGATTAATTAATGATGAAGACAAAATTATTAAATATGTTGGTATATATTTAATTGGCGTAAATTTTGAATTAATGCTTGGGTTCAAAAATTTGCTTGGAGTTTTTGTTTTTGTTTATGCAAACCTAGCTTTCATGAAACTCTCGTTCAAGATGTGAGAATTGTGAATGCGATTGTTTTGAAATTGGGATTGTGTTTCACAGGACTTAGCATTCAAACTTATTGTAGAATGAATGTTTGCTTGTTTGTTTGGTGGTGTGATGACGTGTCATTGAATATGGATTATTGCATGCAAAATGCTCTCCAATATTCTCTTCAGGATCATGCGAGTTGACATGATCACTGCATGTAAAATGCTCCCAATGTCTCCACTTTCTTCTACTACGTCTGCAAGTTCAAAATTTTCAATTGCTTGTCCAAGTTTAAGCGAAACAATAGGTTTACTTGGGTGATCCAGGATCGAACATAGGTAATTGATATCAAAGTTTAGTTTTAGGGTCTACCTAACAGCTAGGCATTATGATCAAAGAGTTAAAGGAATATAAAAAGAATAAAAAAGACCTAACTATCCTAAAGATGCTATAAAGTTAAATGAATGAGGTGGTTGTGCAATAGAGGAGTGAGTGACCTAACTTGTATGGGAAAGGTGGTGAAGGAATATTTAATGCTACGAACCGATTAAGCTATACGGTCACTTCAATGTGATATACCTTGCATAGCTACTTTATGATTCAGGCGTGCTCCTCTCAAAGTCATTAAATGTCATACTTGGTCTCCTTTCAGGATTCAAATTATTAAACTTAGTTAGGCGAGTTATATCTAGCAGTGTCCACTTATAATACTTGGAATGCTTCACATTTAAAGGCGGTAACCTCTCAGAGTCTAGTGTCCACACTTGTTCACCTTTTGGGATATAAATGAAGTCATCTCGTCAAAGTCAAGAAAACTCTCTATCGCTTGTGTTAGTCACGTCCTTGCTACTTACCCTCTCAGGCAATTGACAACATAAACTGGCCAAGTGTAGAATGTAGTTTGGCTAACGCAACAAGCACTATAAGCTAGACTACGCTTGTTAAACATGAATCACAAACCTAAACTACAAATAACATATAGAGAGATGAACAGTAAAGAGATGGATGAATTGAAATGTGTAAAAGCATACATTGTATTAAAGAATGTAGGCCTCCAGCCACTATAAAATATAAACAAATACAATGTAAAGAAATAATAAAAATGGAAAGAGAAGATAAAAGAAAAAAAAAAGGAAATACAAGTTAGGGGAATGGGGGATGACATCTTCTTCACTCAGACCACAAGCTCTCACTTTACAGACTAAACGGAGAAGAAGAGAATGGACTTTACAGTTGGTGGTAAAGCTAATCCTTGCCACCGATTCTCTAGGAACAACCGATCAATCCAGACGTCTGGCTTTATGGCCCATACAGGCCTTACACCATTCCTTGATGGTGACAGAGCTTCTTTTATAGGCAGCTTTTGACAGGAAATCTATCTTTTGACCATGTCAGTGTCGAAAGCTGTCCTTTTTGTCAAGTCACATCACTTCATCCACCACTTTTGTCTTCTAGCAAACCTCTTCTTGCGTAATGATTTGTTCTTCTCACCTTATCTCTTTGTGGATTCCTCTACGATTTTCCAGATTGTTCTTTTGTTAATAATCCTGCATTTAGACACTAAAAAGGAGGTAAAAGCAGGCATGAAATTCATGTAAAATGCATTTCTAAATAATTATTACAGCATAAGTTACGCGTTTTGGCACATTTATCATGCGTTTTGGTCCTGTTATTCTAAATAAAAGGTCATCTATATGTATGTATTATTTACATTTGATTTTCGTGTTTTATAAAAATATAAAAAATCGACAAAAATATTAATACTCTATAGAACAATTTCGAAAATAGAAAAAACTCATAGGCTCACAATGAAAAATACCAAAAATGCCCTAGTCAAAACCTAATTAATTGGTCACTCACGCATGTAATATATTTGGTCGTTTACATTTGACTACACGATCGTTTAGATTTGGATCAAATCTAAATAATTGTGTACCAATATCCTACTATAAAAAATTTATATTTGATACACAATCGTTTAGATTCTTTTATATTTGGCATATGATCGTTTAGATTTGGCTACACTTTTGTTTAGATTTCGCTACACAAATCTAAACGATCGTACCAATATCCAACAATTTTTTTTCGAGATTCTTTGGTAGACAATCGTTTAGATTTGGCTACCTAAATATAAGCAATTGTGTAGCAATGAAAAAGGATTTGTTTTTTTAAGATCTTTTATATTTGTTAGATTTTGTTGTAGCCAAATCTAAACTACCAATATCTCAATGATTTTTGTTCAAAATCGTGTACCAAGATCTTTTATATTTAGAACGCGATCTTGAACCACATAACACTTTGAAATAAAATAATACAAGATTTATGATTGATTGAAAACAAAGATCATGATTGCAAAAAAAATATAAAAGAAAAATTGTAGAAAAAGAAGAGAAGACAGAAGATGGACAGGAAATGAAAAATTGCAAAAGAAGAAGAGAAGAAAGAAGATGGAAAGGAAAAAAAAACCTGAAATATTTAAAAATGACCAGCTTTATGGGCTTTTTATTTTGTTACACAGATCGTAAATATTTTGGTGTTTTGTTATATTTATGAAAATTAACTTTTGATTTTTCTATAAGTGTAAATATTTTTTCACTTCTGCTATTTTTGACAATTTTCCAAAATATTATATATATATGTATATATATATATATATATATATATATATATATTGATAGATAGATAGATCGATAGAAAGATAGATAGATACATACATACATACATATATACATATGTCTGTGTGTGTATCTATGTGTGTCTTTCTTCTTCTTCCAGTCGTCATCGGTCATCCCCCCTCTCCTTTTGATTTTCTTTTTGTTAGTCGCTCCCTTGTCAGCACTTGTGATCACCGTTCAAACATTGCTACCCCTCGTCAGACGACACAAGCTAGCCATCTTTGCTGCCACGAGCCCAAGCACGTCGCTCCTTTATGAGTCGTCGTAGATCTGCACCGCCACCGATTTATTATGTTTTGCTTCAAAATTTAAGTAAGTGAGTTTTTGGTAAGGTTTTGAAAATTTTCTTCATGAGTTTTGGATATCGATTGGGGATTAATTTGAGATTGTTTTTTTTTTTTTTTACATTTGAGGATTAATTGTATTTAATTTGGATCTTTTTGGAGGTGTTTATTTCATGGGTTTTTAACTCATATAGCCTAAATTGCTATATGATATTACATAAAAGATCTAACTTTCTAATAATTTCACAAAAGACCTAAATGGGCCAATATATTTCACAAATATAGGCTCAAATTACTTCTTTGCCCATTTTATAATATTGGATTACTTTATTATTTATTTTTTTTAAAAAAAGAATGAATTGTGGATTGTACGATTTTGGAAAGTATTGGAAAGCTTTAATACTTTCCATATACCAAAACTGCAATACTTTCCATATACGGTTTTGTAACGTATTGGAAAACTTTAATCCATTTTATTTGTCGAAAACAAAAACGATAGGGAGAGATTTATCGACAGAAAGTTTGAAGACGAAGAAGACATTCGACGGCCGACCACTGTGAAGAAACATCGCTCGGAACTTTGAAGAAATTTTGAGGTTAGTTTTATTAAATAATACATTAGGTATATTAGGTATATTGAAGATATTCAGATTATTAGGCAAAGAAACTGTAATTTAGAATGT